>JAPDSC010047041.1:200096-220927 GCA_026290005.1 Latrodectus geometricus
ATTCAATCTAACCAGTAAGCAAAATAATTTCTTTACGAAAAACACGTAGGGTTGCCGTAAGTAGGGTCGCCAAATTTGACGATTTATACGAATTTTGGCCTGGTTGCGTTAATACACAAGTACCGAAAATTGTAAGCTTTTCTAAAATTAGGTGTAAAAATATATTTTTCAAAAAACAGTAATAAATTTTTCTTTAAAATTTATGTTTTATCTAATTGACTGCTGTTGCTTATCTTTCTCTGGTTATAGGTATTTGAGGGAACATCAGGTATTGATGCAAAAAATACATTATGTGAATTTACTGGTGATATCTTAAGAACTCCTGTGTCTGAAGATATGTTAGGTAAATTGCAATAAAGTTTATTATTTATTATGTTAACACTTTTATTTTTCTGTACAACTATTATCAAATTGTCAAACATCATCAGTTTCTCTATTAATTTGAATTATTTTATTTTGCTTAATTTGATCCAACCATTAATATGGACATTTTGATTATGAACTGAGATATTAAATAATTCTATATAGTTTAAACTACTGTAGACTTTTAATTATTTCTCTTTCTTATTTGTAACTAAAATACTTTTAAGGAGGAATATTGAAATTAAAATTATGCGTTTATATTTCTGAATAGATTGGAAGTTTGGATTAGTTTCTTGGAGGAATTTTAGAATGGCATTCAGTTTTAAAACACAATTATCACTCATAACAAATTTGCTAAAACATTCTTATTTACATTTTCTTACATAATTAGAAAAAAAAGAAGCTAATATGCTGAATGATCTTTTTATATAAATTATTAAATTCTTCTCTCTTAAACATGTATAAATCAGCAAAATATTTTTTATTACGATATTCCATTTTTGCGATTAATTTTAAATTTCATTTTATTCCTTAACTGTTTCTAGACTATATCTATTTTAATATAGTATTTGATTATTTTTAAATAGTTGTAGATTATTTCTAATATTTTTAAATAGTTGTAATAATGTTTTTCTTAATGAGTTTAATACTTGAACTTATACTAAAATTTAATTCTTGATATATATTTTTAATAATTGAAAGATAATTGAGCATGCTGCACAATTTAACATTAGTGTTAATTTAATGTTGATTATTTAGTATGTTATTTTATTTTATGAATTTAAGTAGAGTGAAGTTTTATGTATCAAAAATAAGTAAACTGTTAAGCAAAAATTTTTTTTAATCAAAACTTGTTTTCAAAAACTTATGTGTTTGTAATATTAAATTAATTTTTATCTTACTAAATGTAATTTCTAATAAAACAGATTGTTATTAAATTTGAATTATAGGGAGAGTTTTTAATGGGTCTGGAAAGCCAATTGATAGAGGACCTCCTGTTTTAGCTGAAGATTTCTTAGATATCCAAGGTAAACTATTAATTGCCTTTCAACCTTAGTAAATGTGCATTTTATTCTATTGCGAAGGCAATATTCATTTATGCACAGTATTTTTTATAAAATTAACATTATGTTCCTTATATTTTAATGTTTATATTATAATTTAGTTCCACGGGGTAATTGTCTCTGAAATAGAAATTCTCATATGGTTTAAGTCTAGTTATTTAATGAAGTGTACTGCTTTCTGCATAATTCAGAAATCTATTCTTGTATAAGTGCAGAATTGCAATTCCTCATTTAAAATGTCTCATCATTAAATCCAATTATTGGCTGTAAAATATTTTATGAACTAATCTTTTTATGTATTTATTTTTACTATTAGTCTTTTATTATATATTTATTATTCTTTAATAATTTTCCTTTAATAAGAATATTAAAAATATGGATAATTTGGAAACTATTTATAAACATTCTTGTTTCATAACATCTTATTAATGTTTTAGAATTTTGAGTTAATACTATTGAAATTAGAATCCATTTTCAATCATAGATCCTGGGCTAATTAGCCTTCAAGTGCAACATAAGATGTTGAGCAACAAACCAAATCTAAAAAAGAGAAACTGAGCTCTTTATTTGAGTTTAATGCAGCTTGTCTTTAAACTTTAAACCACAAAACCTAACTAATAATCAACCTCTGGTTTGGTATGTGTTGTTTGTATTAGTTTGGAACCTATTTTAACAAAAGTTCTTGGAGTTGAATTAAAATTTATTCTTATGATGACCATAAAAGATAAACATAATTTTTTTTTTATGGAATTTTTTTTATTTTGATTGTTTTAAATATTTTTTTTCCAAATTCTATAATATATATGCTGATTCTATTTAATAATATAATGCTAATTCTATTCTATAATATAATTGTTGGTATTTTTTAACTTTCAAAATTATGCACCTATTCCTCTCTTCACAGTATTAATTCTGCTATAGCCTTAATTTCATCCTATTTATTGAAAGAACTAAAATTACTTAGTCTACTGGAGTGAACTTGATCTTAAAATAAACATAACTATCAGTTAAATTTAAGGAAATAATTTTATAATTATAGTAAATGCAATTTTTCCTCTTTTTATAGACATTGTATTTAATAGAATGTTTCTGTAAATGAATTAAAATGAATAAATGCTTTGATCCTTTTAGTTCAAGCTTCATGGGAATAGTCTTGATTATTATTTTTTTATAATGAATGTCAAATTTATGTACTAAGACAGATAATGATTTGAAAGTGTTAGAAGAAATAATGTGATAAAGTATTTAGTTATTATATAATAAATAATTACAATGATAAGTAAAAAAAAATGTTTTAGCTTTTACACATTTGATTTTTCATTCATTTTCTTTCACATATATTTTAATAGCATAGATAAAAATTATATGTTAAAGTATATCTTATTAAATTATATTACTAAATTAAATTGAATATTATGAATAAATATAACTATGTTTCTTTAAAAAATGTTATTTAATTTGTATTGTTTTATTCAAGGCCAACCTATCAATCCATGGTGTCGTATTTATCCCGAAGAAATGATTCAAACTGGTATTTCTACTATTGATGTAATGAATAGTATTGCTAGAGGGCAAAAAATTCCTATCTTTTCTGCTGCTGGTTTGCCACATAATGAAGTAAGATTTCATATCTTGTGTTTCTTATATTAAAATACTTACAGCTAAAAAGTTATTTAGAATTTTATTTTTGCATAATTAAAAGTTTTTAAAAACTTATTAATTATAAGTTTATATTAAAAATGATAAGTTTTATGAAATATATTAAAAATTGTAAGTTTCTAAAAACTGATAATTTGATTAATTTGCTCTTTAAAGCTATTCATCTATATATTTTCTGTATTAATATATATATTAAAACTTAATAAAGTTTTACTAAATATTTCAACACAAGAATAAATGTAACAATGCATATTTTATGTTATTACGTATATTTCTGTGTTGAAGATTTTAAACATTTTGGAGAATTTTCAATTTTTTTTACTAATTTATGTATATCTGGAATTAAAAGAAATTCTCTCATTCAATAATGTATCAATTGTAAATATATGAATTTTTATTGAGAATTATTATTTATATATTATTATTATTTGAGAATTATTATATTGGATGATAATATTATCCATGATGGATTGTTGACTAATATTTATTTAATTTTGTTATAGTTTTGATAGAATATTTTTCAATTATCTAAATAATAAGTAAAATTATTTCAAATTTCACCACCTGTCATAACAATTACTTTTATTATAAAAATTATAAGCCTATACTAGTGTTTTATAATATTGTATTAAAGCATTAATTTAAATATCTTGTATAAAAAATGAATTTTTTTGTGTGTATGTATATATATTTCTGCTTCTATGGTATCCTTAACTTGTTGCTTAATAAAATGCTGTGGGAACCTGGTTATAGCGATATTGAAATGTCGTAAGCTATTTTTTCAAACTAAACAATACTGCTTCTTGACTTTGTTTCAACATAAAAGAATTCTTAAAAATGTTTGTGCTCAACTGGTTTGTGTTTCTGTTTTATGTATGATTCAGCACTTTATTTTATCATCGCTATATTTGTGACTATTCATTCTACATGAATAGTCATGGTATTATCTGTTGTTAAAAATGTAAAAGTTTGCTCTTCAAAATTCTACTGCAAATAAGGCTTCATACTATTCTATACTTTTATGCTGAAGTTTTACAATTTTACAAATATATATACTCTTATTTATTTAACACAAGATATGCATTGTTCTTAGTGTTACTTGTAAATTTGCTCATTTCTGAATGTGAAAATTAATAAAAGTGTCTAAATTTAGATAGTTTGATCTAATAATATGTTTAGAATTCATAAATGAATTATGATGTTTAAAAAAACTAATGAATTTTAATTAAAATTAAACATTCAAAATTCTAGGTGAATATATTTACCAGTTCAATTCTAAATAATATAAATTTTATTGATATTTATAAAGTAATATTTAATGTGAAATAAACCTTCAGGTTATTAAATTTATCATATGTTTGGTTCTCCATGACTATCTAAAAAAAAAAGTTTCTTTAGTTAATAATTGAACATTTATTATATTAACATAATAATTTTTAGATGTATTATCAAAAATGTATGTAAATTTTGAACTATCTAATTAAAGATAGTGTGTATTAATGTATCTAAAAAAATTTGTTTTGAATATCATTGAGCAGCTGCTCCTATCACAATATGTTGAGCCCTTCTGAGAATCTCACTAATGTTAATTTCCAAATAAACCAACATGTTAAAAGGTAAACAGCTGAAACAGTCTCTTCCAATATATTTAAAACAGTTGACTCTTGAGAAAATTAGTCATCTTCCTGGGGGTGCAGCTCAGATGTTTACTGACAGTAGTAAAAATGATAATGGCTGTACTGGTTGTGTTTACATCAAATTTTGGGATCAGAAGATTAAATTCCACATGAGAAATCTGGACTACTGCATAGTCTTCTGCTCTGTGCTAATTGCTATCAATGAGGGTCTAGAGCTAATCTATTAATTCACCTAATTTTTTCAAAAAATAATAATAATAATAATAATAATAATAAATTGTGGGTTAATTTATTTTAATATTAAGGAACAGCAAATTCTCTATACATTATGAATATTTTAATTATTTTTATCCAATTTTGAAATTTAATGAAACAGTGACTAATATATAATTAATCTATGAATAGACTTATTTATTGAATAGTCATAGATTAAACATCAAAATGGATAAAAGTTTATTTGTGTTAAAGTTAATATTGTTTAATACACTTATATATATTTTTTATATATAATTATATAATAAATGAAAATTACTTTTTGTTTTATAAAATTATTTAAAAATTTCTCTTCTAAGCAATTTGCCTATCTTTGAATCCGTGCCCTTCAAATCCTACTAACCTTCTTAAATTATTTAACTAATGTGAAAGGAAAATGATTGCATGTTTTATTTTTATTTCAACAACTTTATAGTGAGTAATGCATTCTTAATTATTATAATGCAAGCATTCTCTTAGTTTTGTATCTTGCAATTTGTGAAGGATTCTTTAATTTTATTGCAAAAGAAAACTATTCTATGTAAAACACAGAAACTCAGAGACAAAATATTGTAAAACACTTAAGAAATTTTTAAAAATATGAAAAATGCTTGTTAAAATACTTTTTGCTTTATATTTTTGAAATTCTTAATTTTATGAAAATGTATTTAACTTGGTACTAAATCCAACCTCAGAAGTTAAATAATTTATTAAATTGATAACTTGTCATTCCGCTTTCCATTTTGATGATCGTAAATGTGGGAACAAAAATAATTAATCTTTGATTAGTATTAAGTAAAATACATATTGTGTTCATAAATATGTTTAATTACAAACATTCTTAAACTCATCTTCATTAATTTATCGTAATGCTATATTGTGAATCCTGTTTGAGCATTTTGTAGGGTTCAGTTTAATACAAGAAATTATTAAATCCCTTTAAAATTTGTTCACTGTCTGAACATGCGTATTGACGTATTATATATCTCATAACAATGTTTTGTTCTTTGATTTTCATTTTTTCTCAATATATTTTTGAATTAAATACTTAATCAATTTCACTAGTATATCAAATGATGCTTATAATATAACGGATATATTTTTATTCTTAATATGTTCTATTTTAAAATTTTATTTTGATCTTAGATTGCAGCCCAGATTTGTCGTCAGAGTGGCTTGGTTAAAAACAAAGATGTAATGGATCAAGAACATGATAACTTTGCTATTGTATTTGCTGCCATGGGTGTAAGTAAATAAATATTATTGTTCATGGCAGAAAATTATATTTTATCAATGTCCTTAATTTTCATATTTTTCAAATATATTGTTTTGTATGTAGAAGTGTTATTTTTAACTTTGAATATTCTTAAGACATACATAAATTAAGTAATTGAACTGATTATGAATTTACATATTGTCTTCAATTAAATTGGCATAATTAAAATGTTTGTATACCTGTTATTTTATAAAAGAGAAATTATAAAAAAAATTGTTTATAATTCATGATTTAACTCCTCTTAAAAATATCTAAACTTAAGAATTTTTGCCATATTCCCTATTACTATGACTTTATTTATATTCTTCACCATAGTTTTCTTCTTTATAATTTCTAGAGATTTTTATATTGTATAAAATTTGTTTTTTATACATTGAGACTTTAAAAATTGACATTCCTACTTCTGTGGATGTAATTTAGAGTTGAAAATTCTTTTAGTTACTAAAATTTAAAGTATTCATAAATAGTCGGGAAGAAGCAGCTCCAGAATATATTTTATTTACATTGTTTTTATATTTAATTTAAAAGTGTAGTAAAATTTTATACTTTTAAGTTAGTTTAAAAATTATTACACAGCAAAAGAAATTTTAAAAGACTTAATTCTTTCACTACTGGATTAATTTTCTTTGATGCATAAAAATCATATACATATTAATCATATCGTATGTAATCTATTGTGATTTTTAATACAATTTTTTATTATTCCTTATGTTTTACTGTAAACAAATAATTAACAATAAATAGAATTGGGTTCCCCCCCCCCCCATAGAAATAAAATAAGATATAACTATCACTGTAGGAATAAAGTAAAATGTATTCCTAAAAAATCAAAATTTTTACGTTTTCAAAACCTGAAATTGCAATGAATATTTAAATTCTATATTTTTAACTAAGAAATTATTTTAAAGCATTGGTTAAGCAAAACAAAGTTAAATTTAACCTTGTTTTGATTAAAAAGTAAATAGTTAAAAAATAAGTTCTAATTTTTCTCCTTGTAAAAAAATATATGATGAAACTTTCTAATGTACATTTAAAAAACACATAAGTATTAATCAAACACATTATATAATAAAATTACATACTTTTATTTAAACTTTTAATTAATTTTTTTATTTCAAACATTGCTATTGCTTCAGTATTTAATTAAAATATTTATGTGGATTCCATTTAATACTTTTTATTCTCCAAATATCTTTAATTACCTTCCCATAGTTTTTGTTAAGATTTTTTTTTTTTAAAGTTTGCCTATGTATAAACAGTTCTCATATTTTTTTTTTAGGTTAACATGGAAACTGCCAGATTTTTCAAGCAAGATTTTGAAGAAAATGGTTCTATGGAAAATGTGTGCCTTTTCTTGAATTTGGCTAATGATCCAACGTAAATAACATTTTTAGTTCTCAGTATTATTATTTTACATTAAATTCTGATAAAAATGTATTCAATTGCTAGCAATTATTATTTTGTTCTTCGTTTTATTGCTACATTTTCTTTAGTTTAGACTTATTTTAATCTTCCTTTCATTAAACAAAATATATTATGGTCTTATTTTCTATTTCTCTAAAGTTAACCAAAATATCCTGTTCAGAAATATCAGGTTTCCAAACTTCATTTACTGAAAAGAAATTTAGTCTTAATTACTGTCATCATTTTATACAAATCTTCATCTTTTTTTATGAAAGCCTGCCATTTTTTGTAAAACGTTTTCAATATATGAACTATTAATTGTACAATTAGAAGATATTTGCATAACTTTATTTTAGACATTTCATAATTTTTATTTCTGTTTCAGCATTGAACGTATAATCACACCTCGATTGGCGTTGACCACTGCAGAATATTTAGCCTATCAATGTGAAAAGCATGTTTTAGTTATCCTTACTGACATGTCCTCATATGCTGAAGCCTTGAGAGAGGTAAAAATATTATTAAAGATTTACTCTCTTTATTCAAATATTTTCATAAGAAATTATAACTTTTTATGAAAATATTTGAATAAAGAAAGTATATTATAATTTATATTTGTTTTTTTTTTTTTTTTTTTTCTAGCTGCATCAATTATATTGTTGCCCATTCATTATATTCCAATATGCAAATAATATGATCTGTATTTTAAAAACTTTATGTATAATTTGCTTTTTTAGTTTTGAGTTGTGATATTCTAAGTAAATCCATTTCTACCATTACTCTTTTTTAATACATGTTTCCTTACCATTTCTATTGGTATTGCAAAAGTTTAAGAAAAGGGAATATTGCTATTTTCTTATTTCCTATATTTTACATAGGTATCAGCTGCTCGAGAAGAAGTACCAGGTCGACGAGGTTTCCCTGGGTACATGTACACTGATTTAGCTACAATATATGAAAGAGCTGGTCGTGTAGAAGGCAGAAATGGTTCTATTACTCAGATTCCTATTCTAACTATGCCTAATGATGGTATAGCAAATGTTTTTTTTTCTTTTTTAAATTAATTTCTACTTTTGTTCATTATTAAATTTAAAATTGCATTTGTGAAGTAAAATATTTCACATGATTACACAATAAAAAATTTCAAAGTAAAATCAATATTTTTATAATTTTTATGAGTTAATCTTTAAATATAAATTCAAGGTTATGCATGCATAGAAAGCTTTCAAATTATGTTTCATGAAAATATGCTCCTCTTTGAATCGAAATAGTTTAAATTATTTTGATAATCATCTTAGAATTAAATGTCTACTAAGGATGTTCAATCCTTGTAATACAAATGCGATTTACAAAGGTGAACAGATTTTCAAAGTCAACACATCAATTGCATTTTAATAGAAAATATTAATAGTAATGTACATTGTACGCTGTAAAAATTTTTTTAAATATGTTACAATAAGATATAAGTATACTCAAAGTAATCAAATTGTGTGAATTGCTTTGCATCAACAAGATACAAAGTTTTGCACAAAATTTTTTTTTAATGTTTAGTAGACTAATGGAGTAGAAGCGACTTTTTTTTCCTTAATGATTAAAATTAAGTTAAGTTGTGTGATAAAAAATTTAATTCTGATATCAAATTCTTGGAGTAAAAAAAATTGGTCACATTAATTTTATTCATTTATTTGAAATCATTGTTGCATGTGTCAACTTCTATTTATCTTTCCTGTTACAGAATGAGTGCTCCATTATTTTAGTTTCTAAAAGAAATAACAAAAATGTTACATAAATAACTATGGGCAATATCTCTTACAACTTTTATTGTAATTTTTTTTTTAACTTTTATTTTTTATATCTGCTTATAGAAAACACTTTTTGTCAAATTACTTGTAATTATAGTAGGTTCGGGAGAATAAGACATCCATATTAAATAAATATTGGCAGCAGTTTCATTGATTAAAATTTCGTGTCTTTTAATTCTATAAATAATAACCAATCACTTCACTTTTCCCTTAAAAATTCCATTTGTTATTGAAAAGAAAGTGAAACTAATTTTGTTTTACCCATTCTATTTTGATGCCTTTATTTTAAATGCCATCCACTTATGTGTAAATAATTTATGTATCAACATTTAAACAAGTTAATATTGTCTATATTTTTCTAAATTATGATTTAATAAAATTAATAAGTATAGATATATTAACTGAGAAAAATAAATGCAGAAAATAGACAAGAAGTTAAATAAAAAAAAATGCTAATAAGACATTTGAAGGTTTCAGTAAATATTTGTCAAATGTTAGTAACATTGCTGTTAGGCCATTAAACTCCTTGCTTGCCGATGGCCCTGAAATCTAAAAGAAAAATCTGTCAGCACTTCACACTCGTTCAAATATTCCTCTGTCATTAGGCTTTCACTACTACGTAAAACACATAATTGCGAATCAGCTATTTAAATGTGAAATAAATGATTCTGTAGAAAGTCATGTCCCATCAATAGTCTAAAAGATGTAGCCGCAAATGTTTGAGAATAGTTAAGAATAAAGGTTATGTTGGTTGAAGATTTTGGTAAATAAAATAAAAAGAATTTGTAAATAACTTATCAAATGGGTGTTTTAAGATTTTTCTAAATTAAATGAAGAGAAAATTTGAGAAAAGCTATAAATATGATGGAAGGAAAAATTTTTAAAAGCAAAAAACTGAAAATAAAAATTATTAAATTAATAATATATTTTGTGAGTTATCAAAATTGGATGCTTTTCTATTTTGTCAGTACCGTTGAAATCAAAAAATGTTATTATTAAGTAAAACAAAATTTTACAAAAAAATAGTTACTATTTGTTTCTGAATTTTTTCATTGAAATCTAGTGGGTATAGATTTACACAATTTTGATTCTGTCAAATTTTAGTGTATATTACAAAGTGTTTTTTTTTTTCTCTATTTATAGGCTTTGTATGTTTAATATCACTTATCACTTTCTAGAGGCTTATAAGTCTTGTTATGTGTTATACATAATCAAGTTTAACAATGATTGTTTTATGTTATCCAGCTTTTAGATTAGATTTACATTTAAAAGGAAAATCATTCAGTTTACTTAATAGAGCAAAATATCTTTCTATGTATAGCTCATTTTTTATCAATTAGTTTCTATTATTACCTTCATTGAAAGTGTTACAGTTGCCAGTCTGTTAAATAACATTTTGTGTACTCTGAATATAAAGTGCAAGGAATAAATTTCAACTAAAGTAGCATAGCTATTGTTTTCTCTACGAGGTAGAAAAATAATTTCTAGTCAAATATTTAAAACGTATTATGAAATTTTACTTCTCTTGCTGTTAAAGTTTCAGGATATTCTAAAACTCAAAGTTTAAGATTATGGTTGGTCTTCAAAAACATTATTAAACTTTCTTAATGAATTCATATTTTGTTTTTAATTTTTTATTGAACTTAATATTTTTTTAATACTACATCCTCTAAAAATCTTTTTTCAGATATTACTCATCCCATTCCTGATTTGACAGGATATATTACTGAAGGACAAATATATATTGACAGACAGCTACATAACAGACAAGTATGTAGTATGTTATTTAATAAGTAAAGAATAAATTTAGAATTCTTTTAATATTTGAATTAATTGTATATATTTTTAGATTTATCCTCCTATTAATGTGTTGCCTTCATTGTCTCGATTAATGAAATCGGCTATTGGCGAAGACATGACCAGGAAGGATCATTCTGATGTATCAAATCAATTGGTATGAAACTCTGTTATTTGTATAATTGTATACAAAGTGGTACAAAATTTTCAGCTAATTTCTTAAGTATATTTTGAATAAAAAGCTTTGAATACTGTATAAAAACATAAATTAGTTTAGTATTTTCTAAAAAATTTATTTTGAGTTTATTAATTTTATGAGATATTTGTTGGTTTTGGCTATCAGTTTAAGTTATTCTTACTATGTGATTTTATTTACATTGCTTGTTCTATTAGAAATGTAACTGTTTCTATTGTTGATATTAGTTTCTGAAATCTGTTTAAGAAATATAATTTTAAGGTAATTTTTTAAAGTCTTTAATTGATGTGTAAAAATAATATTTTAACTTTACTTAATATTCATTTGACTAAAATATTAAACATATTGTTTTATGTATTTAATATTCATACTAGAAATTAATTCTGGTGATCTATTAGAATAAATTAAACATAGACAGCATTTTAATTCTAAATTTGGGCACAGATTATTGAGAATTAATTTCTGGGTCATTAAGACAAATTTTATTGACTTTTCCCTAGAATTTCTAAATGTATTCAGTAACTTCATACATGCTGTTATGAACCAGAAAATGTTCATTCTCAAAATAGTTTTCTGATATATTCATGTTTTTATCCGATATATTCATGTGTAAATAGTAAGAAACTTGTTCTTTGCAATTACTTTCTTTAAATAAAAAGAATCAATCATTAAAATCTTTTTTTTTTCTGTTATAAAATTGCAGTCATAATCGATTAAATTTTGTAAAAATTTTAAAAATGGGTGAAGTATTGAATATTATTAGAGACAAAATGCTATGATTGTACTTTAATGCAATGCTCATGCAGTCAAGTCTGTTACATATGTGGTATATTACAACTCTGTTACGATGTCAAAATCGACGGAATTCCTATCTTACATAAAAAATCATCGAAAAGCATCTTGCATAAACAGGTGTTATTGTGTATAGAACTAATAAGTCATTGGACTAGATTAACTAGTATTTAGTAACTTAACTAGTATTTATTTATACATGTGTATTTTTACATATTGTTAGAAGTTGTTTCAATAAATATTTCAGAAATACATTGTTAAAAAAATATGAACTTATTTTTAAAGCAAATTTTTTGAGCTATTTTATCATATGAGTCAACTGTTAAATTAATCACTTTAATAACATTCAATAAAACTATTTTATCTATCTGTAATTATATATATATATATATATATATATATATATATATATATATATATATAATGTATTCTTTAAATAGTATGCTTGCTATGCTATTGGCAAAGATGTCCAGGCTATAAAAGCTGTTGTGGGAGAAGAAGCTTTAACTTCAGAGGATCTTTTGTATCTTGATTTCTTGAGCAAATTTGAAAAAAGTTTTATTTCACAAGGTAAACTTTTCACTATTTGTTTTATTTTTATCAATCCCATTTAAATGCTTAAATGTTAATTTACTGTATTAGTATTAAATGTAAAAATCAATATCAACGAAGCTGTTATAACAATTTCATTTCTACTGATTATTATTAGAGTGTGTTAATTCTTTTGTTATTGATTCTTATTATTAAATGAATATCTCTTATGCGTACTTCACGATTTGTGATAACTACCATAGCTCTATTCTTAATATTAATTTTAAAATCATTTATCCCAAGGCAACTATGAAAACCGAACAGTCTTTGATTCTTTGGACATTGGCTGGCAGTTGTTGAGAATTTTCCCAAAAGAATTATTGAAACGAATACCACAAAGTACATTAGAAGAATTTTATCCTCGAGATAGCCGCCATGAAAAAGAGAAAGCCTAATATGTGTGTTTATGAAAAGTAAGTATTCATTCTGCTTATACTCAATGCATAATTATTAATTTTTATCAAATTATTTCGTTTAACATTTCTAATATGAATTTATCATTTAAAAGTAATTTTTTTCAAAATTAAGTAATTACAATCTGTAAAAAAAATTCTTAAAACTGTCTTTTAAGAAAAGAATAGAATATAAACTATTAATTGGATTCCAATAAAAACAATAACATAGCTAAAGCTATTTAGTTATATTTATTTGTAACTTTGTTTGCATGATAAATTTCTTATTACATTGTTGTCAAATTTTCTCTTTATTCCTCATTTATTTATAACTAAGATGTATAGTTTTAATCTATATTATATTTCCTAGTCTTTATAATTTATTTATTGGACTAATACATCCTTTTAAAATCGTGAAATGTTACCATTCATTTTCTAATCACAAATTTTGAAGTATTATATTCTGGCGATTTTATTCATTGAATTGATAATGTGAATGGTCATATTATCAAATCAAATCAATGAACATTCATATTATCAAATCAATTCAGTTCTCTTCCAACCTTTAATAAATTGGGAGTTAAATTCTCACATGATCTGATTTGGAATCTACTTTTTAAATTATTGGTCCTGTCTGAATTGTCTCTAGAGTGCAAATAATTGTATAGTGATAAATCAAATTGAAATAAAATTCTTATTCATAGCTCAATATCTTATTTTATTTCCCCCTTTCTTCATTGCTTAACAATTTAATATAACTGTATAGTGAATTATTTTAATCGAATTTACTATATTAACAAGACTGCAGTGATCTGATTGGGAAAAGTGTTCTTGTGACTAAAAGTAGTGAGTTCAACTCAAACGAAAATCTGTTGTTTCTGATTAAAGTGGCTGGGTGACATAAGCCACAATCACAATGTTTTTCAAGCGATATAATTCCTGTAAAGATACCAATCTAAGTCTGCGAGTGTTCTATTAAGCCCTAACTTGTAAATTATGAGGACCTACCAGGTTTTGGGATTATGATGACATACTACTTAAAATGCTATCTGTTCTGTTCTTTGTAATGCAGGAAGAGGGAAATCTTTGTGTTCGAAAAATAACCAACCTTGTCAACAAAACTACAATATCAATACACTGAGAGAGGGGCCAATGCATTGATATTGTAGTTTTAGGAAAATGCATTCAAATTTTCTAAACATAGCTGATATTTTAAAAGCTTAAAATTTGCAAAGAATGTTCTTATTTTTCTTTCAATTTAAAGTTTTATCCTAAAAGCCTTCAATAATCTTCTCTTAATGTATTAACAAGCATTGGTATTTGTGTATACTATTTTCAACAATGAATTCTTTGATGTATTTAAATGTATTGTGGAATAATGTTTTTGATGAAGCTAATTATTTTCACTTATAAGCGAACACCTTTTTCCATATGTTGTCACTTTCCATTTATAAACAAATTTGTTTTTGATAATATATACTCAATAGCATAATGATAAAGACACTTAAGAATATAAAGAAAATAGTGCTTCATTAATTACAATTCTTATTTTAAAAATTATTAGAGTTTCATACAAGATATATATATTTAAAAATTTTAGAAAAAAATCTTAATTTAATTAAGTAAAGTCTAAAAATGAAAATTACTTGTGTCATCTCTTAAATTTCTGATGTTTGTAGTGGTTGTTGCTTGATATCAGAATTTACAAGCTTCCCATTTACATTAAAAAATAAGGAATATTAAGAAAATTAAATTTTCTGGAAATTTTTTAATGATACAAATGGATGATGTTTGATATAAATTCAAGTAAGGTCGACTCTTTATGAATATTATAATAGATATAATCTGAATTTTTTGAATTTAATAAGTGTATTATATTTTATTTTGAGTGTATTTTAATTATTATATGAATGTTTAAGTGATAGATACAATCCCCATGAAATACTAACTCTCCTTTTTTATGGTCTTAGCTATTTTCTTTTTGATAATTAAATATTATGTCTTCTAACTCTTAAGGTTTCTCAAAACGATAGTAACTTTAATATCTTTACCAACTTTTTTTGATTTTCTAGTATTTTTTAAATTTTTGAAGACAAAAATAGGGATACCCTGCCATATAACAAAAAATTATCCTTTGTATAAATAAAATTGTTGTTTTTCTATCATAAAGGTGAAAAATCGGAACTATACAAAATAAAGTAGTGTACTCATATTTTGCCAAAGCTATTCAACCTTTTGTTTCTTCCATCTTATCCAAAAAAATATATAAAATAATTGAATTTACATCCCTGTTAGAAAAAGAGATTATACTATTTCTTAATCAGTAATGAAGATTTCCTCACTACAAAGACAAAACAATTTTCATGTAGATTTATATTGGTTTACTATAAACATTCGTTACTATATTACTATAAACATTGGTTTACTATAACATAAGGTTTAATTTTTTGCATCATGTTTGAAATATATGGAATATTTCAGTTACAATATTTGTTGTAGTTACAATATTTGCTTAATTAAACAGTTATATTTTTTCCAAGAAATTTGTCTCAATTAAAACAGCTTAGTTCTTATGGTAGAATTTTTATTCTATTTAAAAACAAATTTGTTTTTAGTGTAGAATACTCATTCTATTTAATTCGTCCGTAATCCTCTTTTTTTTTATTACATTATTTTATGGGAGGTATTTTTTTATCTTCCAATTATCAGTTTTTCCCATTTTGTTATTTCTTGATTTAAATTATTATAATTATTGATTCAATAATATTTATCATCTTGAGAAGAAAGCCATATTTTTTTACATTAAAGGTTTAATAAAACTGGGATTTTTAACTAAAATTGATTTTATTTTCTTATAGGCTTACAATATTAAAATAGCATTCCAAAATAGTTAGAAGAAAATCTAGTCTTCATGTTTGATGTGTGCATCAATCTTGACTGATAATTTTTTTTTTTTTTTAATTGGAAGAACAAAACATGCGAAGTGTTAATGTTGTTTGTTCTCTTTAAACAAGAATCTTGAATTACTATCATTGTTTGTGTTGAATGAATGTTTCAGTCATAATTTGTAAGCTAAATTCTGTTTTCAAAAATATATTGAACTTTCCATAATATAATTGACATATTTTTCTTACTCCTTTTATTGTTACTGTATTATTTGAAATTTAATATTAAGTTAATGTACATCATAGATCAATGTAAATATTCCATGTTGTTTATTTTTTATTTGCTTGTTTTATATAAAATTATTTCTATATTAATATTTACAATCAAAATACTGCATAATTTCAAATCTCTTTAAAATTGAAGTAAAAATTTTAAATTTCATGTCGTCAGATATGCATTGCAAGGAAAAAGAAAGCTATTACATGTTTAAACTCATTCCTGATTTATTTTGTAAAGTTATTCACTAATAATTAGTATTTAAATTTGTATTTGCTATCCATTATTCATAAAATCATTTATCATAATTATGGTGCTTGTTTTCATGTTATAAATATTAAGTAAGAAAATGCTTTTTAAAATATAAAACTATGAATTAATAGTAATTTAACTGAAAAATTCCTTAGTCTTGTTTCAATCTTGTTTTCTTTTTTATGGATTAAGTTTCTCATAAGTAAATATTTAGAAACAATTAATTCATTTTACTGAATTTGAAAGAAACCATTTGTCATGTTAGTAAGAGTATATAAATTGCTATTTATATTTTTTTTTTATTTTAAAAGTTATTGAATTTTGTTTTAAATAATTTATAGAAAGATTTTTATGTGCTTTTAGTAAGTAATTAAAGTTCATAAGTTGCTTTATTTTTAATTGTAAGACATATTTGCTAATATTATTTTCAAGCATATATGTAGTAGCATTATCAAATCTATTTTTATATCATTAATGTAGTAAAATTTTAAATGTGGTTCATACTTGAGTAATATTAAATTTCATGGAGCTTTAATTTATTTAATGACTTGTCTTGTATTTAATAGATTTTGTTGATTTAAGCCAATGTAATTTTAGTTGAACAATTCTTTTCTTAAAAACTATTCATGGTTGTATGGAAATGTCTTTTTTATAATATTCCAAGAATATGTCATCTTTATTCCAGAATTGTTAAAGTTTATAAACAAGAAATAAAAGTTTCATGTGTACTTAAACCAGAAAGAAACATGTATATTTTATGTTGAATTTGTGAAATTTATAGTAAGAAAATAAATAAAAAAAAATAAGGTTTATATTTGTATTATGATTTCGTTTAAAAAACATAATTGCATTTTAAGAAATTTTCAAATTTACAACAAAAATTTATAGTTAATTTTAATTTTTATGTGAAATTTTGTACTCTACATTGTAGTATCTCTCCCTTTATTTAAAGAGAAATATTACAATACTTCTTATTTAATAAAAAAAAATCAAGCAAGATCTCTTAATTTAATTTTATTAATTTATATTATAAATATTCCTGAATTAAACATTCTCTATGAAACTTGAATTTAAATATTTTGATCTAAACCATGCTTAAATTTAAAAGTAGTGTTGTGTAACAGCTCTACTGTAAAAGGAGGAAAAATCAGATACAATTAAAACGGCTTGGTATCCTTAAATAAAAAAAGTGAGGTGTGATTAAAAAAACAAAAAAATTCTATATTTTTTTAAAGAATTCTGTTTTTGTCATGCAAAATATTTAGGGTATATTCATAGTATGGAAATTTGATAATATTTATGAAACATTTGTTAGTCTGTGACAGATGTTTCATAAAAACTATCAAATTTCCATACAATGTTTGTTAATCTATATGACAGAATTTGTGATTTGAAAATTTAGTAAGGGGGAAATTCTAGGTTATGTAATGTTCTAGAGTATCTGAACAATATTCCCTCAAATATTCATCTGTTGACTAACTTCACATTTCAATGCAATATACCAAAAATGTTTGATCTTTGTTGTCTATATCTTTGAACTTATTTATTGGAAACTTGGAGCATCTTTAATTTTTTAAAGATTTTATATGCTTATGGGATGTCATTAGTGGTTACATATGATACTAGCTTTATGTATGTCACAATTCCAGTAAATGAGATCTTTATGTTTCATAAGAGAATGTTGACATTTCACCTTTGACTAGTCATGAAAAAAATAATCAAAATTCTATGCATTTTAATTTTTATCATATTTCAATTTATTTTTGCTTTGAATTACTTGTGCTGAACATATTTATGCAGATGCACTGCTCATAATCCTAATTTCAATATATAAGCAATAAACAGAAATGTTTTTTTAAAACATCTTCCTGGAATTTTTTAAATAATTGGCTATAGCACATAATGCTGAAGATGTGTTGGTGTCTTATTTTTTAGATATCTATTAAATCTTGTGTTTATCTCTAATCAGTGAAATACGGTTATTGCTGATTTCACAATCAACATTTCTATTGAAATGTTGTCCTTTCCTATTGTACTATGGTGAATAATGTTAATTTATCAATGTTCATGGATAACAATTGTTAATAAAAATATAATTAATTTCTATCAGGTTTTAATAAAATGTAAGGTTACAAATATCTTAGTGCATGATGATAAATATTCTGTTCTTAACTATGAATCCAAATATGTCTCATTATATTACAACATATTTATGTGCTGGAAAAAAATTAGCTCATTTTTATAAGTCAAATGAATATATTTTTAGTATAATTAGTAAAATTAGTTTTTATAAGAAAATATAAAATCATCATAATTATTTGTTACCCATTCATAGATACTTGAAGTATTCATTTTGTTACTTAAGGGGTTTTTTTTTTCCCCCCCCCCATGATGTTTAATTTGTGGTCATTCAAAAAGTTTGCTGTAAGGAACTTTTGATTGTTATTCCCTATATTATTATTAATTTTATTAATATATGCATATCTTAATGAAAGATTTTTTTTTCGCTTTGCATTCTCATTTTGTAAACTAATGATCGATACTTCTCTACTTTATCATTTCAAAAAACTAAAATGATTTGAATTGCATCGCCATAATTATTTTACTCTCTTAAATAAATGCAGAACTGTTGAACGAAGCAACACTAATTATCAGATGTCTCTGGAATCAATCTAGTAAACCATTGGAAATGCAGCAAATGAGCTCATTGTTTTTTGAAAAATTTTCTAGTAGTTTAAGCATAAAAACCGATTTATAGCTAATGTTTGCACTCTTTCATTAAACGTAGATTTAATTCCCACATAAGACATATTTTTAATGGTTTAGAATTACTTTTAAAGTGTATAAACAAAATGTGAATTTAAGAAAGTATACTTGCTTACAATGATGCTAAAAACAACTGGATTTCTATTATGTCTGTTAGCAAAACGAAACTAGTGTTATTAGTAAATTACCAGATTCAAAAATAAAAACTTTTTTTGGGGGGTACATGATTGTTTTTAACATTTCACTTGTTCTGAAGTTTTTTTTAATCTTACCAATTGTATAATGAATTAATTATATCATTGATTTAGTCGAAGAATAATAAACATTCGACTAGATAGAAAAAACTTGGTGTATGGAAACACTAAGAAAGGCAGGAATTTTTTATTATTCTTATAGCCTGACAATGAGTTACTATTGACATAATCAAGTTGATGAATCATCATTCGATGAATTTTTCTGTATTTAAGCCCATACCAGATTGAAATTTTCTAAAATGTTTTAATATTTTAAAACAACTAGTTCTATGGTTTTAGAGTTAATAAATTTTTTAATTTTCCAATCATAACTGACACAATTTCCTGAGAAATTGATCTCGTTAGTGTAAACACCGCTTTTAAGGGAAAAATTTCTTTAAAAAGTTTAAAATTGTATAGAAATAACACGATGCTTTACCATGAGCATCAGTTGTAAAATTTTTGTCTTATTAGTTAAGAAAATAACTTTAAAAAAAATTTGAAAAATGCTGACAATATGCTTGCATTCCCAATTAAGTTACATTTATTCCTTAAAAGAAGTCCTATGAATAGCAATCGTATTATGTTATGAGGAATATTGCTATATAAAAATTAAATTGAATTAGGGGAAATTTGATATTTGCCAGTAAAAATAATTATTGAAGATCATGCAAAACCTACAAATTTAGATAGTGAGGCTTCACTATCTGAACTAAAAAATTCACTAATCATGATATAAAATATACTAAAAAATAATTAGATTGCGTCACATTTTTTTTGCTTTTACCTGTTCTAATCTCATCATTGTCATGGACATTTATAGTGGTTTGAATCCATTTCAAGTTGTGGGTTCCTGTTATAAGACTTCTCATCCAAAAAATAACCATATATAGAGGAACACCTCGAACTTCAGAAATGTTCAAAACTATGTTTAAAAGGAAGATTTTCTTTTCGTGTATGAACCCGTTCTGAATTATAATTCATTCATTACTCCTTGGATCATAAGAACTTGTACATAAAATTTTGCACTACCAGCAAACATTGATTAAACGGAAAAATCGATAATGCTGGTTGGGACAATGTTAACACTGAAAACCAATGAGCGAAAATCCAGGTTATTGGGGAACAATATTTTTATAGCACATAATATATATATATATATATATATATATATATATATATATATATATATA
>JAPDSC010047041.1:220937-232175 GCA_026290005.1 Latrodectus geometricus
TATATATATATATATATATATATATATATATATATATATATATATATGAACATAAAAAAAATTTAAGTCAATTCCTACTTAGGTCAACAAAATATGATTTTATTTTAGTTACTCTTTATTAAATTTTGCAGTGTCCGTTTGTGAAGCAAATGTTGATGTCGTTAAGTTTATTTGTTTAATTTATTGCTTCGATGAAATTCGATCCGAAAACATCAAGATTCTATGCCGGCACTCTACCGACTTTGCCGCTGCAAATTTTTAATTGCACAATATTGCAAATAGTCATAAATAATTTTCATTCCTTTTTAAATTAGAAAAAACTCTTACACTTACCATGTCTCTTAATAATTCATTTGGAAAATACAGAGTTGAATTTTCAAAGGAAGTAATGAACTCATTTACAAGATTATAAAAATAAACAAATTTAAGAATAAAAGAAATGTAAAGATGGAGATAGTAACTGTTGACGTCAACAGATGGCACCACAACAAATTAGTGTATTTCGTTTTGTTCCACATTAAAAAAGTAATTAATTAATATTTGAAAAGTCTGTATTAAAATCAAGTGTCATTCACTGCAAGTTTAAAAAAATTTATTTGAACTTGATGGATAATAAGTATAGATAAAATAACTTTGAATGAATAATAAGCATTTTATAAAGAATTAAAAATTTTTATAACATATATAGTGTCTGAACTAATAGAAGGAATTTTAAAAAATTAAAATAGTATAGTAAGTAGGTATTAGTTTTTATAATATTTTTTTCATGAACCTATGTTTTAAGAACATTAGGCTATAGCTAACAAATATCGCTGTTCCGTCGTGCTCGTTTTAAGAGTTTGACTTTATTTTAGGAAAACTAATATCTCGCATGCACACATTTATATTTTTAATTTCGCCTAGTCTCGAATGGGCGGGCTTGGCGTTGCCAAGTGTCATCAGAAACATATTTTTAATTTTTCAAAAGTTAGCAAATTAATTATCACTACTATATAATCATTTTTCTCATTAGTTTAGTACATTACATAAAAAGATTCTGTTTTTCTAGTTTGACAAATTTTAATTATCTTGATAATAATAAATTTTAGATGTTATAATGGTATTTTCTTCAGCAAATTTACAAAATTTTAATTAAATAAACGTTTCTATTTGATTCCCTTTTGAATCGTTTTAAATTATAATTATTGAAAAAATTTTTTTAAATCAAATGTTTTTCTGCAGTTTGATAACAATACGAATCGCTACCATTGTGCCTAGAACTAATTAGCATATGCTCTCTATTTAATTATTGTAAGATCCATCAGGGATCTCCAAGTTGTCTTGTGAATGTTATGTTGAGAAAATGTGCTTCCAACTATCATATTATGAGCAAAATGAATGAGCCTGACTCCATTATTATTTGAAATGTCTATAATTATCCGAAACCGGCCTATATTCTTCCTCACGACCAATTTTGGAATTGAAGTCACTTAAGATGAACTTCACGTCCTGTAGGGGAAAAGCTCCAGAAGCGATCTAACTCATGGAGAACAAAAAAAATTAAATTTAATAAACTCTTGAATTTAAATGTGACTTACCTAAAAAATTGTTCAATGTTAGGTATTCGATTCTTATTGTAAATAAATCTAAATGGAATTTATTTGACTGCACATCTTGGATAATTTAAGGAAAAAAACATTCTATTATAGTTCTTATTATTTTCAAACGTTTATCTATTATTTGTTTGCAGAAAAGATTTTTCATCGATTATGAAATGTATTCAGGTATCATCAAAAAAAAATGTCGTAAAATTTACACTAAATGACATAAATTCTAAAACGCAAGCTTCTACTCCAGTTGTTTAATAATTCTAAGATTGAGACCGGAATTTTCCAATTTGAAGATAAAGTTCCTATCATTAGGCTATCGTAAGGACTTAAATGATATTTAATTAGTTTGGCAGATAACCAACATAATTATATTGTTCTAAAGCATTTAAATACCATGAAATGGCAATCGGAAGAACTTTTCATTTATAGTAGACCATATTCACATGTTGATATGATGAAAACCTGAAAAATCATCACATATTTTCCTTTACAAACGTACATTCCAGAAAACAATATTCATCTTCCATTGTTCAAAAATAAATTAAAATTACTCTTTTGCTTTATTTTTTATTTGAGTTTTTGCGAATATAAATCTTGAGTCTGTCAAGCAATAATCCTGGAAATACAATATTATTCGCTTTTATAGTCTTCGATTTCGATTCTCTATCGATTCTTTTATTGTTTCTTTTTATATTTTCGATCACATCTGCTCTGGTGTTATTATTCATTAATTGTAAAAATCATGAATAATACGTATTTTGATTTTCAATAATGTTCTCAATGCAAAATAATAATAATAAATAAACAAATATTAAATTAAAAACAAGATAATTGAAATATTATTCATCGGCATGTGTACTGAAATTCTGACCAAAATTTATTGTTCTTCTATTTTCCTAGAATTAACCAGTTTTGTGTGATTCTTCAATACAGATAGAAATTATTATTATCACTATGAGTCACCTGTTTTTATCTTTATGAGTCAACAGCTAAAATCACACTGAGGAATAAACTCACATTCGTTGCTCTCTATCTAACTAATAAATATTTATTTTCTTCTACGATAATATTACTGTAAATTTTAAAAAATTATAAGCTAGCCCATATCCAAAATTTAGTGTGTATTCTATTCTTGCTATATGGCAAAATATACTTTATATTAAACTGAATCTAAAAATAAACTTTTATATTGCTAGTATATGTTTATTGAATGACTATCATTTAGGAATTTGAATTCATTCCTAATGTAGCTATTTTTAATAATCAATACATATAATTAATGCCTCGTAATTTTTGTTTTTAATTCTCTAAAAATATATACAGCAGATATATCTAATTTCATTTAATTAACATATTTTGTAATGAGGATAGTGATTTCATAATAATCCTATAACATGAAAAAGTAAAAAATCCAATTTGGACTAATTCTACACCTGATGTTCTTAGATATTATATTCAAAATATTTCAAGATTTGTTTTGAAAACATTTTCCCCTAAAAGTCTGATATAAATGTACTTTAGTAGAGAAAAAAATTGGCAAAAAAAAAAAAAAAAAAAAAAAATGAATTGTTGTTTTAATTTAATCCTGATTATGACTAATCTAATTATAATTAATCTATCAAATTACATTTGAGTTTCATGTATCTAAAGTGTATCTGTTTACTTCCTACAGAAAAAAAATCTCTAGCAAATTCAAACATAGTCCAAGACTTGGATTTTAATGATAGCTCTTTTCTTTCCAATCCTCTCATTTCTATTAAAAAAAAGTTCTCTTTTTCGCCACAAAATTGACGCCAAAATTGTATAATCAATTTTTCTCGGCAATACCAAAACTAGTGCTTTACTGGCTAAAACTTCAAATTACATCAGCAAAAAAGCATTTTGTCAAAATTCAATTTAAACAGACTTTTTTACCAGAATGAATAATCACATCAAGATCAAATTTATTATTCAGTTTATTTTTTATTTTTTATCAAAAATAAGTCGAATAAATTTGAGGCAAAAATCAATGTCAAGTGTATGTATAATTCAGTACAGATTTAAAAATCACTTTATATTATATAATTTATAATTTTTAACATTTCACTTGTTCTGAAGTTTTTTTTAATCTTACCAATTGTATAATGAATTAATTATATCATTGATTTAGTCGAAGAATAATAAACATTCGATTAGATAGAAAAAACTTGGTGTATGGAAACACTAAGAAAGGCAGGAATTTTTTATTCTTATATTATAAATTATATTTAATAATTAAAATAAAATTAATGAAAACTATATTAATAATTTAATTTAAAATAAATTTAACCAAATTTAAGATAAATTATGAAGAAAACTGTCTGTGTAAAGTTGAAAAGATTCTTACAATGCCTGAATTAAATCTCCATAAAACTTACCAACTCCCGCTCGCAATATCACATATATATATTATCTGTCATTGTCCTTCTCTGTTATTATTAGACAATAAAACTTCAGACATCAAAAAGAATAACCTTAGAGATTAGATGTCGAGGTCAAAAATAAATTAAACTTCCTTGTTGCCAGACGTATCACAAAGAAACATTTTTCTGCAATGGACAATCACTGTGTACACGAGATATATTTAATTTTTTGACTCTATAGTATTGAAAATTGTTTCAACGTCTGTTTCTCTAATCAAAAAAGAATTTAAGAAAAATTTTGAAAAAAAAATTTTTTTTGGAAAGTTATTGAATGCGTATGTATGATTCCCAGAATAATAACATCCAAATAATTTTGTAATTCTCGAAAAATCAAAAACAATTCTATCATTTAAATCAAAAGATAATAGCCTGAAAATAAGAAACTGTCTGTAAATATTTCATGAATCGAATTTATAGAAATACGAAGTTGAACAGATAAATGATTCTAAAATAATATAAAAATGTTTTATGTATGTGATAAAAGTGATAAAAAGAAATCAATACTCTCTCTTGTTATTATTTAGGATTACTCGGAACCGTAGCGTTTTAAATTTTAGAATGGGAATAAAGTTCAAATGAGACAATTTAAGGCATCATTTTTATGAAATAGAAGAGATTTTTTTTTCTCATCTTTATCTCAAATTTACTTATTAGACGAGAAACTAATAATTATATTAGACGCAAAGAAAGGAAAAAAGAAAACAAGATGGAATTATAAAACTTAAAAATATAAATTCGACTGAATCCAAAATTCTTAGAATTACCAGAAGAATTCATGTAAAATTTTTTAGCAATTTAGAATTCATGTGAAATTCGTATTGATTTTAAAAAATTAATACGAATTTTGTTCGAGAACATTAGAGTTATGGAAATAAAAAAATATTGGAAATCGTTCTCAATCATTTTGAAGTAGTCGGAAATTCGGATGACCTAGAGAATGAAAGAATTCGCCAAAAATAAAAATTCATTCCAAATAGATTTCATGACATTTATAGTTTAAAGTAAATCTGATTTCGCTTTTTGCTAAGGCTGATCTTGATCATTCAATGAGGTCTCTAAGATTTAATATTTTTAACATTTTAAATATCATCTTTCATTATAAATCAAGTACTTTTAAAGAAGACCATTAAATTCTGACAGGAAAATGCTAAAACAATGATAATCAGCTTAAAACGTTCTTGCGTTTTCATACATTATCCTTGCTACTACTCTCTAGAATTGTTTCCAGACGATGATAAAATTATATTACATGAATCATATAAAATACTCTAAAAGGCTTTATTCAATAAATATAAAATTTTTTTTGAATAAAGCCTTTTAATATTTTATGTGATATACATAATATAATTTTATCATCGTCTGGAAACAACTCATGTTAGGGAATAGTAGCAAGGATATTGCATGAAAACGCGAGAACGTTGAAAGCACATAAAAAGTACAAGTTTCATCCTTCAAGAGTTTGTACAGCAGACATGCTCATTTAATAGTGATTTTATATCCAACTTTGTATTTCTTTTATGAATTGTGTCTTTCTTCTTTTTAGAATAATATAGCAAAATACACAATTTGACTTTATGCTTTATTATTTGAGTGAGAAATATAAATCAGTCTTGTTTTGAACCCTTCAAATTTAAAAATGACACATTTATTTTTACTAAACATTGTTATTTAAAACGTTAAAGTTTAAATATATAAAACTCTCTTTGTCCTATTATTTTTTATGAAACAGAATGATAAAAGCCTATTTAGCAAAAGTAACATTCAAATTCTTCTTAAATTATTAAATTATAAAAGCATAAAAATAATTAAAATTAAACCTGATTTATTCCATTTTTGTTTCTGAAATACTTTTCTATTTATTAATGACATTGAAATAGCATTTTAAAAGAAAACACACACACACACACCTATATGTCTCTATGAATGTATGTACACAAAGTACATTCTATGAAAAACCAAGAGTTACATTTTTTTACCAATGGAAATACTGTAAAATTAAAAAAAAAATAAAAGTGCAGATGATTTCTTCAAAATGTTAACAGAACATTTATAAATATTCTGAATGAGCAGATTTTTCATTTTTTTAGTCTCATGTTTCTCTTTTGAAAATATTTTTGTTTTTATTTTCCCTAGAAATGATCCTCCGCACATAACATTCGCCAATTTTCCAAGATTCCTCAGACGTTTGCATTTCGATCATGCTCACTTTTTCGTCGGCCGGTCTTAGAAGACAGTTCTTACAGACAAAGATCTTTTTTTTTGAAAACAGCATGCCGCCTAAAAATTGTAGACTAACAAAATATTTGTCCTTGAAAATTCTTTTCCCATAAACTGAACAGCTTTTAGAGCCATTTTGTTCAAACAAAGCTAATATTTCATCGCCTAATGGATTCGTTTTTATTTTGAACCACTCGCTTCCATTCCTGTAGAACAAATAAAAGCAGTTCTTCAAACGAGCATAAATCCTCAAAAAGATAAAAATCATCTACTTCGCTTAGAATATTTATAAACGTTTAGTTATAAACATCCTAAAGAAAATCTCCTTTTTTTTTTAATTTCGTGGTATTACCATTACGTAGAAAAACAGCTCTTAGTTCTTATAGAATCTTTTTTTGTGCATATGAAGTAGAAACACTTGTTTTACGAACAGTTAATTTAAGAACACTCGCGATTTTACGAATTAATTGCTGGTCCCTAGTATGTGTGTGTAAGTTGATCCCATGCAATGATAATTCTTATTCCTATTTACGAGCAAAAAGTTTGAAAATTTTCTTTACTACAAGTCATTTCATGCATCTTTTATCATGTCCTTGTACATTTTACCATTTATTTTTCAAATTTTATTTTGTTTCAGTGTTGCAAAACTTAAAACGAAATTTTCATTATAGAATCGTAAATCTTTGGAATTATGGACTTCACTGCTGATGTCGTTATTCCTTTCTGATGTTGTTATTTACTGAATGTTACTAGAATATGAACTTACTGATGTTGTTATTACTGCTGTTAATTAGGAATTATTTACTTCCCCTCTGATATTGAAATCCCTTACTGTCTAAAGAAATTCGTATGGAATTTCTTCCACCAATTCTAATAACATCCTTCTTACGGCCCAAGCAATAGAATTCAATCAATAACTTCAAATGCAAATACCAGAAGATACTTTTGAAAGAAGTGATCATGTTTTGAGATCGTCTCATGAAATTGACATTCTATGAGCAATACACTTGTAAACCTGTGGTAGAAATGATACTGCAGAAACGATACATAAAACACTTTGTCCCATACAAGCTTTATTTAGTAAGGTAAAAGCATTTACCAGATGACTTGAGTGACGGTAAATTATACTCATTCATTAACTATGACAAAGAGATCTAGTTCTATTTCATTTCAAGACATTTTGAATATGGACACCGATGTAATTAGTGAGTCCGAAATATCAGATAATTATTTAGAACATGACTGAATGAGAAAGAATCTTCAGATATCGAAAAAAAATTACCTATTGCTTTGACCGTTAGCAAAATAAGCATATAAATTGTTGTTGTTGTCGTGTGCCAGCCAGGCTGGCAATATGGGTTGCGCTGCTCCACTTTTCCAACTGAACACTATTTGGTGTGGAGTCCGACTTCCTCAGTACACACATGTCATAGGTACCCGTTTATAGGGTAGGCAACCATTCACACACAAAGAAAGGACAAAGACAAGAAAGTGAGAGAGAGAAAAAACATCTATGCCCGAGCCAGGATTCGAACCCAGGTCCCACCCATCTGTTGTCAGGTACGCTAACCACTAAACAGGTTGGGCGGCAAGCATATAAATGATTAGTTAATATGATTGTGGTACTTGTTTGAGAAAAACAACAGTAAAATGCTTTCTAGGGGGGGAAAATTGAAAAATATGTTTCTAAAATATAATTTGAATTAAAAAACAATAAATACTTTGATTTTTTTTTTTTTTTTTTTTTTTTTTTGACAATCAATTGAACATTAGACTTTTTTTAATAGGAATTTTATTTTGTTTGTGTTTCTTATATAGTGTATTCTAATATAATTTTGATTAAAAGAGGCATATATCGGTGAAGTTGAATACAGTATCATTATAGTCTGTACATTACGATAAACTATCTGTGACTGAAAATCCCGCTATTCCACGGGCACTTCAAACATGGTAAAATTTTCTTATCGCGCGATCGTGGGCATGTCCCTCCTCCCTTTTCCCATTTTATAGAGAAAAAGCATATCCCGTATTTTCGCCGTTTAATCTACAGTAAAATAAATTGCATACAGTATTAAGCGTTTAATTTATGTTTTGACTACCAGATGGCGGTAGTCATCCGTTAATGTGCAGTACTGAAACTGACAATATATATATATATATATATATATATAACATTTCCATATTAGACGATATATAGAAATTAACTGAAATTTATTAAAAAAATTTTTTGTGTGATATCATCTGAGATAGATTTTTCTCGCAGCTTAGTTTTTCATGATAAAAATCTATATAAAAAATATCTAAAATGGAAAGAAAATAAAATGCATATTTCAATTCTCCAATAGATTTAAAATATGTAAAAAAAAAAAAAAAAAAAAAAAGAAAAAAGAAAAAAGAAAATGCACAATTTTTTAAACGATTTCGGTTTTTAAATTAAGCACTCAGAGAGTTAAAAATTTAAAACATTTGTCTATATCATTAAATACCTCTTAATATTGAGCTGGTTGGTTGGTTGGGTTTTGTGGCGCAAGGTCCAAAAAGGACAAGCTGCGCCATAATTATGAGCTGCGGTGTAGTGATGAAGAATCGGTTACCGAATACAATTTTGGTTAAAATTATATATTAAAAGAAAGTTTTCAACTTTTGGAATACAATGAATAAAAAAAAATTCTATTAAATTTAATCCAGTTATTTAATATATATGAATATTTAAAATACTGTCAAATTTAGATTTCCGAAATTTGCATATAATTTTATAATCTAAAATGTTATACATTTCAGAAAATAAAAGCATTTTTATTTTTAGAATATTTAAATCAATATATTTATTGCGATATTAAGTTAAAATTTCATATAATATCAAACCACAAGCTGTAATTTAAACAATTACAGTTCAGAAAACTAAATATTTTATTTTAACTTATATTTAAAAATTAAATTATTATATTTTAATTTTTATGAGAGATACACATTAATTCTAATCAAACATGCAAAAATAAAACTTTAAGATTCACTTGTCTTTCTAATTACTCAAATAAGTTGGCTGCATTTCTTTTCCTATCCTTGGCGCAAGTGATTGAACCCTCAGCTTTATCGTCAAAGTCGTAAATTTTCGAGAGTTTCAAAAGTCACATCTCCACTTTACTTTTTAAGCCTGAGTCGTCATTCTCATAAAGGAAAAGTACTGAGCTCGAATCGTAACTTATATGAAGACCAAAGTTTAAGCATGGTTTGTGCATAGCTTTAGTAGCTAAAACTCGCAATAAAAAGGAATTTATATTAATTCAAATCTATTGGATTTGTTTAGTTTTGTTTTCAAATTTGAAGGAAGGTTAAAATATATAGTAATAGTGTTAAATACAAACTATTGTAAAAAAAAAAGATTTTCAGAAACCGATGTAAATTTATTTAAAAGCTACTATGTTCATATTAACAAATCTAGTATTTTGGCTGTCAATAGAAATTAACGTCGAGGAAAATTAAAGAATTTGTGTCTAAGAAAACACCCCATAAAATAAAATTTTAACTCGGGAAAGCTATTTCTCTTTGAATCCAGAGAGAGAGAGAGAGAGAAACACAGATTGATTTTATTTAATTACAAAAGAAGGAAGCTGCCAATTTAATGCTTGTTCAAGAGGGCAGAATTCTATGCCACGCCGTTGGGGCTCTCACACTACTTTTTGCAACCACATATACAGAGGCCACAATGGTCTGGTCGGTTAGGACACGATTCTTATAGGAAGGTAATGATTCGGATTGATTACAAAATTATTGTAAGTAGCTTAAAGTAAATTGAAACAGAAAAAACATGGAGGTTTCGTGAAAAAATTCATTTTAACGTGAAAAATTCTTTTTTAACGTGGTGCAATATTTGTCATTTTTCTAATTCATTTCATTCACCGTGAAATTTAATCTTACACCTCATATTTATGCTAACTTTCTAACTATGTGTAAACCGTCAGTAAAAAATTATATATAATATTTCATTCCTAATAAGAATTTAAAATAAAATATCAAAGTTTCCTTATCAACGTGTGTATAATTTTATATAAATCAATTTGATTCGTAAAAGATAATCTCGAGCAGCAAATTTGTTTTACTGTTAGCCCATGGTAACAAACACAAATTCTCGCATTGATAAATTTTAATGTATTTTTAGGTTTATGATAAGATTAATCATTCTTTATTAGTTTAAATAGATATTTCACTCTTTAACTTTTGAATTTTAACTTTCTACATTTTTCAGAGATAAAAAGTAAGATTATTTTATTTTAGCTTATACTTAAATACAATTTTATTGCGACAGTCACATAGCAACATCATTGCATACAGTACAAACGAAAACAAGTGATCTTCTATTTAACCCGAATTCAAGGTTACGCACGTGTATAACTATAGTATATAAACATGTCTATTTATTTTAAGAGAAAAATATTTAAACAAATTTATAGTTTGAGATATAAGAAATTTAATTAAAATTACATACACAAAAACATTTTCAAATTATTATGAAAATTTCAAAAATAAACTGAAGTATAAGCATCTTCGTTCAATGTGTAATTCAAACGCAATCTTTCACAATGTAGTTTTCTCGTTTGATACCCAATTTCACTGTTGGTAAATTCAAGTTTAGTTTTTATTTTCCTAAGTTGTAACTTTCTTGGCATCACTAATGAAATACCAGGGGGAGGTAGAAGCTCTGGGGGGGTGTTTCTCTAATAGCGGTGCATGTGGGGGGGGGGGCAAATGGAGCAATAGCTGCAGGTGAAACAGAAGTGAGGACATCAGAAATAGTTATATGGTTTCATATGAAATACAATATACATAACTTTATTATACACAAAAAATATCTTGAATAAAATGAAATATGCACGATATATCAATTATCAACCAAGTCATTCTGCTAGCCAGCTAAGAGTAATTGATAATTCTGAAGATGAAAAGCTTAGGTTCAAGTAGTACAATATTCATATAGCAACAGTTATTTCTAA
>JAPDSC010047041.1:267175-279544 GCA_026290005.1 Latrodectus geometricus
ATTTATATATATATGTATGTATGTATGTATATTTATATATACGTTTGTATGTATGTATTGAAAGCAAACACAGATTTTTTAAACACATTTTGTTGCATGAAAAGCTTTAATAATTTTTTTGTCCTCTAATGTTTTAAAACAATATATATATACTTTAAAGACCGTATACGAAATTTATTATCTAAAAGAAGTCAAAATTACTATGTAATGATATTAAATTTTATGTTTTAAATGGAAAGGAGATTTCATTCTAATAAATAAGATTAAAGTTGAATGGAATCTTTAAAAACTAGGAAGCCGAAACTAGTGATCACCACTTCTGGCAAATAAGTTTTCAATTGTAGGTTTAGGAACAAAATATGTTAATTAATTTAACAATAAATTATATGAAATCCTCTTTCAAACAATTTGATCTTGAAATTCTTTTACAATATCTTCAGATAATTTCATGTACTTCAGTACTTAGAAACTTTATTTTAAAAATTCTCTGTAAAATCTTTAAGTAAATTTTGAAAATTTTAACTTTAAAGTTATTATTATCAGTTAGAATTATCAATATTAAATATAGTGATTATAATTTTCAAAAGAAAAGCTCTGTTGGCGTAAGCGCTTATTTTAGAAAAATTGTTAAAACAATTAAAAACTAAGCAAAAACACCATATTAATATTAATGCCACACTAAGTTCATGTGCGAATGGTATTGCCGTTACCATTAAAATTTTTATTAATATAATAATGCATGAAATTTCATCTAGGAAAAATCTATATTATAACAATATAACTCATAAATTATTCATGTTTATGATACTTTCCATCATAAATTTATTTACATTTACTTAATGAAATAAGGCAATATCTATAACACTCTTACCATATTATTAAAATTATCCCGATAACAAAATATTAAATTAAAGGAAAATAAAAATTTTAAATTTTATTTTTCCTGGAAAAATAATAACAGCAAAACACATTATATGCTGCTTTCCAAATTACATTCTTTGCCATCTGAATTGAAAAGATCTCGATTCAAATAAGGAAGTTTTAAGATATAGTCTATAAGTATGCGTATATATATATATATATATATATATTCTGTTCGCATGAGGATGCTCTATTAAGAAACGGAAGACGCTCATTCTGACTTCATTCCTTCAGTCTCTGACGGGCATGCTTGCCTTTGCCAATTGTCATTAGTAGCAACAACATATTTTCTGTAAATGTTTTATTACTCACTTTGAGGTATACGATGTATACTACCGCACATTGCGCAGTTCGATTAGTTTGTGATCTTATCAGAACTTTATGCCTTTCTTTGTGTTTCATATGAAACATAAATTACTTATCTGAAATTGTTTTTTAATCTTCAAATCATTCAACTTTTATTTAGAGATCAGTTACTATTATTAAATTTGACAATAGTACTGAATCAAGGTTTAGTATAGAAATAAACTTTTGAAGTAAAATTTATTTATATGTTTCAGTAAAGATGTTTACTTTTTTTTTTGCATAAAAATCAACTTGAGTCTTTAAAAAGTTGATGGAATCAACATTTTTGGAAAACATTTTCCCAGGTGAAATTGAAAAATAAAATTCTGTGTGGGGGTGAAGGAAATTTTCAACTTCAACATTAAATAAATAAAAAATTAAAACTATGAAGTTTACATTATTAAAAGCATCGTGGAATTCCAACTCAATAAAGAGTCCATTTTCACTGCTGAATTGTTTTAGAGCCCTAGCGGCACATTTGCCACTGGCAGAGACAAGGAGAATATACACATTCTCCCACGCTGAAGTGCTGAACGCATAGGTTGGGAACTCATCCATGTTAACATGTGACTTTTCTAAAGTATTTTCTTGAGAGTGAGTGCTTTGGAGTTTCCCTAATTTGTTCCATTATGACATTAAATATGACCTACTAATTATGAAAGACAAAGACGTGATGTATGTTCAAAGTTGCATTGCAATAACCTTGAACCATTACATTATCTATTATGTGGAGTTATATTAACTATTTTGATGATAATTTTCTTTATTTAGTGTTTTGTAAGAAAAAAAGGGCTTATTTTTATAATGAATGTATTTTAACTCATATGTAAAATACCAAAATTTTCATACCTTTGGATAAGCTTAAATATTACTTAAAATGATTAAAAAATATAAAAAGAAAACTTTCTTAAAATTTACAAGCTATTCAGCTATTTTAAAAACAATTCGCTCAGTCATAAATGAATTTTTAAGTGGAAAAAAAAATTCGAAGTTTGACGTATAATGTAATAAAATTCTGGTTCTTAATTGTTCTACACAATATGATGTTTTAACAAACTGCTGTTGTGAGTCTAAATTGTTACAGAATAAGAATTGTAATATAAATAATCTAGGAAAATCTGTGTGATAACTACAATAACATATAACTACAATAACTACAATAATCCTATTACTTTTTAAAGCGAACAAGCGATGACTGAGAGGTCTTTCCAGTGGCATATCATATCATTACTACTTGTACCTGTATGAAGATGTTGAGAGTATGCAGCTAATGTATGCATACTCCACGATGCCACAATTACGAATGTGATCATCCTAACACTGTAAATAGAACTGGAAAAATATTACATGATGTGTCATTACTTTTCATCGTTATCCTTTTAGAGAAGATGATACTGTCTGAGATGTAACGTTAAAGGTAGTGGAATGAATGTCATTGAAATCAAGTAGTACCAAGCGTTGTACTAGTAAGTAGTACCAAGTAGTTGTCAAAGTGTTCGTGAAAATTATTTGGTGTCTTGCAAACGAACCGATTTCTTTACACAGGACTCTTGACTTAGTTGTGGATTTTATGAGGTAACACGTTTATCTTTTCAGACTAGTAATAACAATCAATGAATCATTTTCTAGCATATTCTGAACACATTAACTCCATATTCTGCAGACAGGCATGTGATCTCGATTGATGTAAGCAGTTATTGTAGTTTGATAAATCGCAATACCATCATGCTTCACTTCTACCTCCGTCAAAATTAGAAAATTATAGTTCAGTCTTTTTCCTTGGCACATGAGACATCACAATAACTTTTGACCAGGAAACAGCATTCAAATGTAAAAAAAATTGTGAATGATAACATCTCTAATAAATTTCTTATCGACTTGTTTTTGGCAGCAGTCACTTGCCCACTGCCTGTAAGGTTTGTGACCCCATAAGTTTGACCTAAATCAGATGCAGTTCTGATTCAATATCTGATGATTACATAATAGATGTAGTACTATTATTGTCCATTTTATATCAAGGCGTTGTAAAAAATTTATATATTATAGTATATTATTCCCCCGTAAAGTGAATTTCACATATGTAATATACTGCTTTCTTGGTGTAGTATTTTTATTGGTCAGCTGTGTATATCTTGAACAAAAATATCAATGAGAATACGTTCTTTTAATAGATATGCCAATATAAAGAAACTAAAACAACTGGAAAAGGACACAAACAAAATTTAATCTCCACTAGCAATTAATAATATAATAACAGTGTATTGCAAATAAGAAATGACTAATTACTTGCATACCCTATTATCAGGTGTTAGAAAAATCGGTGACATCTAATCATATAAGTAGTACCGTTTTTCGCCCCAAGTGAATGTGAAAATAACTTTTATTCTAGCGAAACTCACCAATTTTTTATTACATATCTTCTGCTAGGAAATGAGTAATCTTTTGGGAAAACACTGATATTTGAAAAGATAACAATATTTATTATTTGCTTAACTTGCTTAAACTTCTGTTTTGTCCTCCGTGATTGAGTTTTCACGAATAGATCAGAAAAAACGAGTCGAATACTAACTTTTAAAAATCTCTTTTGTAATTAAAAATTGAAATTATTAAAAACTGAATTTTGCCGTTCTATATATTCCTGATCTGAGAACTATGATGTAAGTTTAAATACATTCACTGCAGTTGGCGAAAATAACACCTTTTTCAAAAATAATAAATATCGTTATTTATTTATTTTGTAAAAAAAATCTAAGCAGTGCTTACCATGATCTAGTGGTATGAAAATCTAAGCTATGCTAATAATGATCCAGTTGCATGAAAATCTAAGTTGCGTTTATCATGATCTAGTGGTAAGAGAGTGTTCTTAAGTACTAAATCTAATCAGTGCTTACCATGATGTAGTGGTATGAGAATCTAAGCTATGCTTACAATGATCCAGTTGTATGAAAATCTAAATTGGATTTATCATGATCTAATGGTAAGAAAGTGCTCATAAGAACTAAAAATCACGGATTCTTTCTTAACCACTATTTAACAGAGGAAGTTAGATGTTGTGATTCAGCGTTCTGCATGTAAATCTTTCGGAGTGGGTGCTTGGGATATTTCCTAGTTTCTTTTCTTACTACGCATAAATTCGATTAATCTCTCGGAATGCAATTCAGACGATGGACATTACATTGCATAGCCAACATATTTATGCCGTTAGATTGTCTACAATATGTCAATAAAAAATAAAAGTAAATTATGATAACGGAGAAAGGAAGAAAAAAATATGCAATTAATATATTTTTTACATTTTCAGAAATGTCGATTCTTGAAGCAGGGGAAAAAATCACATACTTCCGTTCTTAAAGGGTGCAGAGCTCTATAACGGTATGAATCGCAGTATAAATAACATTGCATTGAGGTAGGTATGCGTTAATTACAATTTAAATTAGATACAAATACCATTATTACAAATTTCTAAATAAAACATAGTCTATATTTTAGTCAGCCAAAGACCGACATCCAGATATATATCATTCCCTTTCGTGCAACTATTTTCAATTCAACACCGGATGTAAATTCAGGTATACAGACTAAGTATTCTAATTAGATAAATATTCAAAAAGAGTTTAAATACCCTAGTTGGAATAATGCTTCTTTTTTAAATATATATAATATTGTTTACAGATTTCTTCATGATTAATTTGAAAAATCAAATGTTACGTTTATTTTTGTATCAGATTTATGTCAAATTACACTAGATGGAGTTGTAAATAATGATGAACTATTTTATTTGTTTGCATAAATTAGTTCATCATTATTTTCCCTTAGATCATGCTAATAACTATTTTGATTGAGTTATAGAAATAGCTAAAGTTTCTAAATTCTTTCTTCTTATGATTTAATTCCTTTTACATTCTATATAACAAAAGGCACTTACATAGGCAGTGTGTGTAATACAAGATAATATTTTGCAATTTTAGGGTTTACTAGTAAAACATTACTAGTAACAAACTAGTACAAACTAGTAAATTTTAGGATTTACTAGTATGAGCTATACGTGATAAACAAACTAATAAAAATTTATATGATATTTTCCCCATCAAATGATGAAGTCAACACTTGAGCTGACTCTTTTATTTCATATCATGCTACTTCAGGATATTGAATCCTTTGGAATTTCCAACATTCCCCGATGAAAATCGAATATGACTCTCCATATTCGATTTTCATCCGGGTTAGATATCGTACTTACAACCTACGAAATATGAGTGTGATTTCTTTCTCATTTCCTAATAGCACTCCGATCAAGTAATAATGGCAATTTAAGTCATCATTTACCTTTATAAGTTTTGCATTGTATAGCTTAATAACTTACAAAATTATAAATTATTTTTAAATATTCACAATGTAGAACAAAATCTAGGCTTTAAATTTTTGTTGTATTTTGTTAAATAATTTTTAATTTAAAAATTTTTATAAATAAATTACAGAAAACTTTTTTTTCCTCCAACGGTAGGCATTTGGGTGATCAACCCTTAGCCACTACAAGGCTCGGTTTTTATCGTTACCCGGTGAACCAAGTCACGGAGGCGAGTATCATTACCCACGTCACACCACCACAAACACATTTATAGGGTGGGCCACGTTCATACATCATCTTAGGAAAGGACAAGAAACACAGAGAAAGAGAAAGTACATCCATACTCGAGCCGAGATTCGAACCCAGGTCCTCCCCATCCATAGGTAAATTACAGAAAACTATTTTATATAAATTTACATTTTAGTGCTTTAAGAATACCTTATTTAATTAAGATATATATTCAAGTAAGAATGAGATAAAAATAAATTTATAACTTTTATACGAGTGAGTATTTGTGAAATTCAAATCAAAAAAGAACAGTTTTTTTGCATGAACAAAATTTACAAAAAGTAGTTAGAAAAGGATAAGGATTTGGGACACCTTTCATTTTATTCGCAAATGAAAAAAGCAATATTATACATGTCATGAAAGAATAATGACACTGTAATTCTAAAAAATAAGTAAAAATTGCACATAAAAATGTTCAATCATTTAGTTTATATGGAATGTTTTACGATATCTTAAAAAAGTAGATTCAAAGAAACGAGTACCGTGTTTATGTTTCTTTTAACATTTAACAAAAAGTTGATCGAGTTTAACTTGCTCAAGAAAAATTAAAAGAGAATTAGGAAAATCTATTTTTGATGCAAGTGTTTTTCAGTTTTATAGCAAGCAACAACTTGGCAGCTTGTTTGAAAGATAAATATGTTAGTCCTGTATACAAGCATTCTATTAAAGACTGACAACAATTAAAATAATTCCAGAGGTTTCCCCACTGTGGAAATATTTTATCTTGGTGACTTTTTGCTGCAGTTCAAAGTCGTATACTTAAAAAAAAACCAAAATGGCTAAAGAACAAAAATATAAATATATTAAAGTGGCCTGCTTCATCCCCTGATCTAAGTTCTATAGGAATTTTTTGAAGAATAATGAACAATAAAATTGGAATAGCAAAGTAAAAAACAGGTTATAAAAGAAAAAATTGTTATAAATATGAGACGAAACAACTTTCAATACTCTTAAGACTTAAGAATCTATGATAAGAGAAGACTTCAAATGTGTGTGTGTGTGTGGTTATTGACGATAACAGGAAAAACTAAATATTATTGCTGATTTTTCTGATTAATGTTATATGAAAATAAAACATTTTGAAATGTATTATAATTTCTGATTTCCACTTTTATTTACTTAAATAACGCCTTTTTCGAAAGTCCCAAATTTTTTTACCCCTTCGTGTATAGAAAACATCAAAACTTTATTGCCGATTATTTATCATTTATTTATATAAAACACAAGAATAGAGTTTGTTTTATAATTGTCACCTACGTTTTTGCTAAATGCATATATTTTTCTAACATAACATGTTATGTAATTTATATTGCAAAGAAAACATTAACTTTAAAAATAAATTTTTTATATGAATCTATATTTTTTCACTGATATAAGAGAAAGAAAATAATATTTTTTTTGTAGTCATTATTTTTATAATTGGAACATAAGATGCTGCCAAAGCTGAGAAAAGGTACGTATTATGTTTTTGCCGCATCTATAAAAAATACTAAGCCTAATGTGACTAATGAAAAAAATAATGGTGAGTTATCACTATCATGTGTTCCAATAATAAGTCTTAAAAATATTTTATTGTTTTAAATTATTACTTTCCGTATCTTTATTACCAACATCTCTTTCTCTATTGCTTTGAAAAGTTGGTGAAATTAAATGATTCATTCTCTTCAATAAAAGTTTTGAAACTTTTTTTTCAATTTTCTCTGTTGTTTTGAATCAAGCAAACACAAATACATTTACTAAGAAAACACAGCTGCAAATCGTACTATAAAAGAAAATTCTAAAATAAAAATTTAGTACAACGCATATACCACGGAGTACAGACAAATTACAACAAAAATGTTTTCAAGCAAATTCTTTGTTGTTTCCTTTTGTACTTTGGCTGTGATATATATTCAAGGTAAGTTAAAAATCGTAAAAAAGTTTAACCAATAAGCATTTTTTACAAATAAATCTTTGCAATAAGTAGTATATTATAATTTATAATAAATACTTGAGGATATTGACACCTATTTTTCTTTGCAGTATCACTTTTTAGACAAGAATAAACCTTAAATATAATCATTTGGTTATAAAAATACTATCTCTTATATCCATGAAGTTTCCTCTATTTCCTTACTGTGGACCATCTCTTACATTTAAACACTTAATATATCTAGCCATGAACTTTAGAATTCTGTTGCCATTCTCTTTTGCCATTAGTTAATTCGAGTACTCTTTGCATTTACCAAGCCTACATCCCTTTTAAAATGTTTATCAACGAGAAAATCTTTTAACATAGGTAAAATTTAGAAACTCCAGGAAGTAGGAACGGATTATAGAAAATTTCGAATTTTTGAGTAGTAGAAACAAAGTGAAAGAGCGGACAGAAGCATTTCAAAAAACCAACCATACCCTGTAAAGCATTCTTCCCCTGTGCTATGGGTGGGTGGTAGTAATATTTATTAGAATCTGTTAGAATCACTCTACTTATTTACCTCAATAATATTTTATGAGATGCAACAATTACCTAGTTTAATTAAATTGCTGCAGAAATGCTTATGACTTGGCAACAAAACATATCACATAAGAATTCTAAAAAAAAGAAAAAGCCCATTACCAAATACTACAAAATATTTGAATGGAGAATGTGATAACACAAAAAATGTAAGGAAAGCTTCACTAGGTAACAAATATTATTTTTAATAAATGTATTTTTAATTTTTTATAATTAACGGTTTTTACAATCTGCTTGACACTAGTAGCTCAATTCAGTACATACTTATTGAATTAAATAATTAAATTTTCAGCTTAAAAACAGTGCACTATTTTGGTTGGTATTAAATTGTACTTTATTTTAGAAAGGTTTAGTATTAAATATAATATAAAAAATTTTAATTTGAGCTTGTTACTATATTCATTTAATATTTGTTAAATGAAAGACAATGCATTTTGAAAGTAAAAACATAGAAACATTAGGTTCTCATCAGAATTTACTCGTAAAAAATAATAGATAATAGAGGGAAATAATGCTATTTTTCAGTTTAGTCATCATTAATAATTTAATCTAACAGATGATTACTTATTTTAAGTGACTTTTTCCCAATAAATTGTTCTTATTGTTTCTACGTCGGTAATAAAGCTATGTTGTTCATAAAATAAGTGTTGTTGCATTCATACTAATAGTAATTGATTGGCAGTTATGGATTTAAATCAAAACATTTTTATGGCATTTTTAAATAAAGGTAAATTTTCTGGTACATTGGAACAAACTGTAGCACTAAATCAGCAAAATTATCAGGAATGTTCAATACGAGATGTTACTTTGAAATGGTGGCAAATTTACATGGTTGATTGCAGAAAAAATAAATTTAATGTGCCATAGAACAATGATATCAAAAGCAATGTTCTATGGTTTTTTTCTTATTTTTTCCTGTATTTGTAAGTAAAACTCGGAAAAATACTTATAAGGAATTGCAACACCGATATGAATAGAATAAGACAATAATTTGTAAAAACAATTTTTGACAAAGAAGCTCTGTAATTGTTGCAGACAAAATGGGAGCATTTTCTCACTTTGTCCAATTTTCCACCCCTTCTAATACAGAGTATTCTTACTAAAAAAATATATTTGCAGTTGCAGTTGTTTGTACATTTCTTGATGGAGAAGCGTTAAACATTACCTGTTCTATCACTACCGGTATTCTAGCAATTTGTGTTGTCAAACTTTATTAATTGGAATAATCTCTTTTCTTGTAATCATCGATCAAACCTAGCAAACCTATTAATGACGTCAAAATTACTTGAAGCATTCCATTTCTCTTGAGTCAGTTCGTTTTCAATATTAATTGAACTTTTAAGGTACATAAGTTCGTAGCCAATGTTATAAGTAAATCACTGTTAAGTAAATTAATTATAAGTAAAATATATTCTTTTAATTTTTAAGGGTTCAAGTAGTGTTATTTTGGAAACCATTAAAATAGTATATTTTTACCAAATTTGTAAGTTGGTAAAAATATACTTTTCGAATACATGACTTGAAATACACTAATCATGACATGAAATTCAATTATTTAAATTAAAATGAAAGAAACCGTCTCATTTAATTTTTTTATGCAATTATATTAACTAAGAATTGTATATATTCGCTACTTCTGATAATGGACTAATATCATTATTATGCTATTACTATCATAAAATAAGTTAAATAGATCTTCCTAATCATTGTTTCCTAATCATTGTTTAAGTAAATAGATCTTCCTAATCATTGTTAAATAAATCATTGTTTTTAAATAATTTAGTCAATAAGTTATTTATATTGATACAATTATATATTACACGTACATTGATTAATATTTCTACATAACTAATAAGGCTTCAAATCATTTTTTTACAGCCGAAGCTTTCCGTAAGTATAAAACTTTTGTGTTAATTATATATAAATAAGTTAAGAAATTGTATTCTATTTTTATATTTGTTTAAATATTTTAAACCATATTTTTAAATTTATTTTAAAACTTAAAGTAATTTGGAAATATACAGATTTACATCACTTCTATCTTATGACATTTCTTTCTTCTATTTCTATGTTATATTTTAAAAACCTTTAACTGTATTCATCGTAGAACAAACTTTTACATAAAACAAATTAGGTTATTATTATAGTTTAAGAACCTTTTATACATACTATGTAAAAAGAATTTGAATATTTTATCAAGATAAGCATTATATACTTTGAATACCAAAATTATAAATATTAATGGAAATAGTAAGAAAAAATAATCATAAACTAGAAATAAATGACTTTGATGATATAAAAAATCTAATGAATAATCAATGCAGAGAATTTTTAAAGTATGCTAATTCATAACTTTTTTAACATTTTTACATATGAAACGAAATATAGGTATAAATTAATATATTACTTAAAATAATATATTCAATTGTTAAAGACAGTTACTTAAAAAATGATAATGTTTTATATTTTTATAATTAAAATGAATTAACCATTATTTTGATAGTTATTATATAATTTTAAACCATAAATCTTGTTATTGTGAAACTTTATTTTCAAACAGTTTAAAAACAAATCTTATTTATCTTTATTTCATGACAATTTCTATACATTTTTAAGTTTGAACTCATCGTATTTCATTTTAAATTTGGTAAATATTTTTATACCAAATATTCATCAGTTTATAATATAAAATAGTTTTTTTTCTTTACCTACATTAGAACATATATAAATGTTGAATATTTCTATTGTAATAAAAATTTTGTAAATTGTAACAAATAATATGAACGTTTAATAAAATGATTTATACGAGTTCAATTAAATGTTTTATGAATCGTTATATTACATATAAATCACAATAAATTTTTCATTGTTATATACTCTCTTAATAATAAAACTTCCAAAAGATACTAAGTACCAAAATCTAATCTTGCAATTTTTGTTTTTGAAACTAAATATATTTTATTGAAAAGTTTTGTCAATTAAATATTCTTATTTCTCAATAATATAAATAATTGTACAATTTAAAAATCAAATAATTAAATGAAATTGTTTTAATTTATATTTTGTTATTTGATGAATTTACATTACAAAAAATTCCCTGCTTAATTTAAAAATTACCATAATTCATAGATATAATTCTTATATTCTATTATAAATTGCTCGCGTTTCAATCACGTATTTAAGGAAATATGATTTCTTATTTGTTTATAGCAATTTTTGAAATTATAATTTTATTGAAAAAATTTGCATCCATTTCTTTACAGCTTCTGGTAATTATTTTAGATTTTACTGTATATCATATAATACTAAATGGTATTTTAGAATAATCCATTACAAAATATCATAATGTAAAAGATTTAAATAATAAGAGAACCTCAAATAGAGAAATTACAGTTAGTCTAATATTTACAGAGGATTTCTATTGTATCTCTCAGCAAATTAGCTGAATATTGTCTTGTTGTGTTTAGAATATTAATCATTGTAAATATTATTATTAACTGAAATTATTTTCAGAGAGTAATTAAAAATTAGATCTATATTTATTTATGTAATTAGAGTTATGAGTTACAACTCATGTTAAACTATGACATTTTGTACGATCCTTATCAATTTTGCTGTATTACATTAATAAACTCCTTTGAATACTTAAATTTTGTTCATGTGATTTAAATCAAATTTTAAATTGATTTCAAAACACTAGAGGTAGATTTAAACTACAGATATTTCTAGTTTAAAGCTTAAATTAATCATATTTTACAAGGAATTTAAAAATTTAATAATCAATTTTACAAGGATCATATTTTACAAATATATAAAATAAGTTAAGCTGTTTTACATTTGTTTTGTGTTCATATTTTATAAAAAGAATATAAATATTGTTCCAAAGAAGACTTATGTACTGTGAATTCCATAGTTAAATATATTATCACAAATAATTTGAAAATTAGTAATATTTAATAAATACTTGAATTAT
>JAPDSC010047041.1:279944-294661 GCA_026290005.1 Latrodectus geometricus
CTGGCCATTAAAACTGCTGCACCAAGAAGGCGACATGCTACAGACGTGAAATTTATACGAAAGGAAGAAGGTGCTGTGATATGCAAATGATTAGCTATTCAGCTCATTCAGACAAAGCAGGCGCCAGTAGCGACACCTACATCCTCATACACAAATTGCATTTGAACGTTGTTGCCTGGTGAAAAGCTGCTGTGATGCCTCGTGTAAGAAGGAGAAATGCGTACCAGCACGTTTCTGACTTTGATAAAGGTCGAATTGTAGTGTACCAGGATTGCGATTTATCTTATCGCATTATTGCTGCTCGCGTCAGTCGAAATCAATGACTGTTAGCAGAATATGGAATGAGTTCAGGACGGTAATACGGAACGCCATGCAGGATCTCAACGGCCACCAATCACTAGCAGCCGAGAAGACAGGTATATTATCCGCATGGCCGTAATGGATCGTGCAACCACGTCACGAGCCGTGAGTCAAGAAACGGAGTCGTTTGGAAGACAACAAGTGACTGCACGAACAGTTCGACGACGTTTGCAGCAGCATCGACTCTTACCTCGGAGACCATGGCTGCGGCTTCCCTTGATCATAGACAAGAGCGCCTTCAATGGTGTGATCAACGACGAACCTGGGCGCACGAATGGCGAGACATCATCTTTTCAGATGAATCTAGGTTCTGTGTACAGCATCATGATGGTCGCATCCGTGTTTGGCGGCATCGTGGTAAACGCTTACTGGCAGCGTGCATTTGTCATCGTCATACTAGCCCATCACCTGGCGTGATGGTATGGGGTGCCATTGGATACACGTCTCGGTTATTTCGTGTTCGCATTGACAGTGCTTTGAACTGTGCACGTTACATTTCTGGTGAGTTACGACCCGTGGCTCTACCCTTTATTCGAACCCAGCGAAACCCTACTTTTCAGCGGGATAATGCCCGACAGCATGTTGCCGGTATTGTACGGACCTTCCTTGATACGGAACATGTTCGGCTGTTGCCCTGGCCAGCACGTTCTCCAGATCTTTCACCAATAGAAAACGTCTGATCAATGGTTGCTGAGCGACTGGCTCGTCACCAAACGCCAGTCACTATGGTTGATGATCTGTGGCATCATGTTGAAGCTGCATGGGCATCTGTACCTGTACATGCAATCCAATCTCTGTTTGACTCAATGTCCTGGCGTATAACTGCTGTTATTACTGATAGATGTGGTTGTTCTGGGTACTAATTTCTAAGGATCTATCCAGCCAAATTTTTTGAAAAATTTAATCACTTGTTATTTCTAGTATAATATATTTGTCCAATTTGCAATTTTAATGGCCAGTAGTGTATATATATATATATATATATATATATATATATATATATATATATATAAACTATATAAATGATTTTTGCTCTTATTTTTAAACACAAAAGTAGTGTCATTTGTTACTACTTTCCAATTAAATAAAATATATGTATGATATGATTATATTAAATATAACTAGGTACTGAATTCATATTATTGATAAATATATGACTCCAAGATTTATAATATATAATAGAATAGTTTTTATAATTAAAATGCCTGGATATAGAAAGTAAATGGTAATAGAATACTGCTCAATTGTATTATTTTCTATCTTTTTGATGATCAATTATTCAACAAATGTTTATTTCTATTTTCTTTCGTATTTATTCGCCAAAATTAATATTTAAAATTCTCTTACTTTTGTCTCTTAATATAGTTTAGTATATTGGCTTACTTTAATTAAATATTTTTATAAATGATAATGATTACTCCTAATATTTAATTTTTTTATATTCTCATTTAAAATTTAAAAACTATTTACAAACTATTTAAAATTAAAATTTAAATAAATTTTGAGCTGCTAAATCTTAAAATTTTCCCCAAAATTTTGTTTTGATGCTAAATACATTTTATTTGGATACTTTTTATTGTATAAATTTTTAAACGATTTAGAATTATAAAGTATTATTATGAATTCTAAATAGTTTAACAAAATATAAGAATCTTTTATTAAATTAATGAAAAAATCACTTAAATTTACATTCAATTCTAAGATTAAATTACATCCCAAAAATGTTTTACTTGATTTTGAACTTAATCATAATTTATGAGTATCATGTTTTTATTGTATATTGCTTGAATTTTAAGCATAATTTTAATGAAATAATTACTTTCGGCTGATTTAAGCAATAAGTATTTTTAATTTTTAATTATTTGCTTTTTTATCTTTAGATTCCAGCTCTGGTAATTATTTTAAAATTTCCTTTCGAACTTTGTTATGCAAATGATATTATATGACTATAATACAATTTTCAAATTAGAATGGTTAGGCAAATGGTATTATATTACTATAGTACTATTTGCAATGGTATTACAACGGCTACGCAAATGGTATTATATTTCTATAATATGACTTGCTTCGTTTTGTTTATAGGTTCAAGCTCTGGTAATTATTTCAGAATTAATCTGTGAATTTTGCTATGCAAATGATTCATCCTAACTGGCAATAACAAAATATCATAATTAACAACAATTGTCAATATAATTCTCAAATGATATTTAAACTGTTCTGTCTGCTAAATTGGAAATGCTATTGTTGCAGCTATATTATGGTTTATCAAGCATAGAGGGTTGCTGAAATTCCTTAAGTTGATAATGACTTATGAATAATACATGAAAAATAAGTAAAACCAAAGGATCCAATATATTTGGTTTTCAAAAATGTTAACATTGAAGTTTCACTGAAAAGTGGAGTTACAGTTTTCAAAAGGAAGTTCTAAGACTTATCTTAACACTATCGAATAAATAAAACTGTAAGTTGCATTTCTGATTCATGAAACTTCCAAGAATCTAACGACCGTCATTTCAGATTCATGTGTTCTTCGAGTTTTTTTACCTTTAGGCATGTTAGATTGATGTATTAATGTTAATATTGAAGTATTACTGTGTCTTGATAGTAGAATGATAGTTTTCGAGGGAAGTCCTAAGCCCTATCTTAGCACTATTGAATAAATGGAACTGGGAGTTACATATCTGCTTCATGAAACTTCCAATAATTAACAATCGTCATGTTGAAGACATGTGTTCAACATTTTTGAATTTCAGGCATAGATTTATGTATCACCGTGTTAACTTTAATATTGAAGTATGACTGTTCCTTAAGTGACAGTTTTCAAACTGAAGTCCTAAGACCTATGTACCTAAATTTTTGAATGACTATATCTTGTGATTAATAAAAGAGAAAGCTGGTATTTTCAAAATACAAATTTCTTTTATGATTGATTCTGTTAGAACATATTAACTTCATGTCCTGTTTCATTTTGAGTTGTCTTTTCCTTAGCTTATATACATCAAATATTTTTAAATCAAATAATTTCTATTTTATTTAATTCTGAATTAAAAACAATATTATCTGGTTGCTTTATCACATATTACTGTATTATTGTTCTCAAATTTCACATATAGTTTGAAAAACATTTACCCTTTCTAACTGCTCTATTCAATACCTTATTTATTTCAAGTTATAATTTTACTAATAATATTTGTTTTTTCTATTTATAGATGGCAACAAGCTTGGTAATAATTTAAAAATGTCATAGCATATCATAATTACAAAATGCATGTTATTATATTAACAATTATAAATTGTCACCATTATTAAAAACACACAAAACTAGTCTAAAGTTGTTTCGTCAGCTAAATGTCTTCTTTCTAATCTCCTGACCTGGATCAGATCAGGACCACGACTGACTCCGTTCTGAACCACTCAAAGCCAACACGAGGGTTGTGCAGAAGGTGACTCCGCGAAAGGCCAATACAACTCAGTAAATGTTAGGGATTGGCTTCTTCTTTGTTGCATTTCGTGCAAGTGGGGAAGTTAGTGCTTTATCAGTTTTTTTAACACGTGATTTCATTAGCTCTCAGAAATCATGTGACTTTATGATGTAAAAGAAATTTTTTCTGAATTGAAATTCAAACGCTAGGACAGAAACTCAAGAACAGAATTAAAGTAAAAATATTCTTCCTTGTCTCATAATGCTCTATCTTTAAACGAGAATCAACTATTAAATAATATAACAATGAAATTAATGCTAATTTAAGTGGCACTTAAGTTAATAAGAAAAGTGACGGAAATCCATCAAGTTAACAATGCGATAAAAAGAAACTTGAAATTAATGTAGCAATAGAAGTCCTATTTAAGTGTTATTACTCATTTTATTATATATCTCGAGAGCCGCAGCAAAGCATAAAAATAAAATTACACAACAAACCATGTTGGAACAAAGAAATTTTATGTAGATTTCTGTAACATGTCCTTCGCAAAATCTTGGCCTCAAAATTTGTTGAAACATAGATTTTAGAAACAGAATTTATTTTCAGAAGTCAAATGCAGCAAGTCGCTAGGAATAGCGATTTCTATCCGTGTGAAACTGGAATTAGAACATTTTAATTTCGCATCAAATAACTTCCTCATGCGATTTTAAAGACGTCACAATGAGCTTTTTCGCTTTTATTTTCATTTTCAGCTCTCAAAATATGAATAAATTTGAGAATGTAAATTATTTAAAAATAAGATACCTAAAATTCTATAGCAGTAAAAAAAAATTAAAAGCTATCGGTATTGAGAAATATGTAAAGGAAGATTTTTTTTTAAATATAATATTTAGTAATTAATTTGCAAACAGGATCAAATTTCAAAGTATTCTCATAGTATTTATGTATATCTTAGTATAAATGTTTAAATCATTTATACTAAGATATACATAAATACTATGAGTATATAATATAAAAATAATCTTAGTATAAATGTTTTATGAATTTGATGTAAATTAAGTTTTTTTCTATAAAAATTAATAATTAGGTAACATCATTTTTTTATCTCTAAAAGAGTGGATTATGAAAACTGCGAATTAAAATTCTCAGTTTGTAATAGGATTTACACAGCCTAAAATATTAATTGATAAATGTTGTGCTATTAGTTTTAATTATACTTAAATGTTCTATTTAAAAGTCAAACAAAGTTCAGCAAAATATATTTCAAAATAAGATAAAAATGCACACATACATTTGCCATGATTAATATGTATTATACACATTTATAACATGAAAATCTAGGAGGATAATTAAATTTCTATTTCATATAAAAATCTTATAATAATAATTCGTTAAGTATTGTGTGATATTAAGCACCTTTGTAATAAGAAGTATTTATCAAAGATGAGCGGTAACAAAAATACAGGTAGGGTGAAAATTATCTAGGTTCAAATGTATTTTTTAAAATTTATATATAAACTAAGTACGTCCCTTTGTAAAATAATTGTTATTTATTTATTTTTTTTTTGTTATTTTGCAGAACAAGAAATAAAAGGCAAGTATTTATTAACATATTTTCAAAAATTAAAAAAACCCTTTTTTAGGGATAAATACAAGATTCTTATATAAGTCAAATTAACAATAGTTATGGTTACCCTGTATTTACTGTATTTAAGTATATGATTTCTTCCATAATTAAGAAACATAGCCAGCAAATTTAACTTTTAAAAATATTAAATCTTTTGTAATAAAAAAGTAATAAAAAAATCTTATAAAAGCCATCAAAAGTTGTTATTTTTGTAAATAATTTAATTTAATAACTTTGAATTGAATCATGTTATCATACTTTCTTTAACTTCATAAAGCTTACTTAATGTGTCGATCCATCCAGTGTGTTAGCTAATTTCGGCTAAGCCAAGAAAAATAGGCCCTTTCTTGCAATATCTTCTAAGTGAAATAGTACCATTTGACGTTATAGGCTATGTCTTGATTTTCCTCTTGATCTTTTCTTAAAATTATGAAAACTCACTTTCAAGAGCAAAGTCTCGGTCTTGTACCTCAGGTTGCTTCACATCAAATGATAATGGAAGCCTTATCACTCTTCCCTTCGGCCATGAAGGTTATGTTTCAGTGAATTAGTCTACCTCAATGACATACCATTAAGAGAAAAAATACACAATAGTATCAAGAATAGCTAATTTTGATAGTTTGACTCTAGAATAGTTGACTTAATTTCTTGAATTGTCTTAGTACATAGGTATTTGGGGACAAAGGTATCCCTGCTACAATTTATTTAGCATATTATTACAACCCCAAATCCAGTCAAGTTCAAAGATGACATTTGCTAAACCTGGCAGAGAATATAGTTCCTTGTCAAGCATGAACACTGCATTTATAATTTTAAAATAGCTTAAATTAAACAATATTTTGATTTCTAGATTAAAACATGTTTTATTAAGTTTCTCATATAAACATTTTTTTATTATTTAAATAATTTTTACGTTGTGATACATTTTCTGATTTTTATATCACACATAATATAGAATAAAAAATAGACCTAAAAATGTTGTTTTCAAAATTAAAATTGTACAAATTAGTTAAAATGTCTGAAATTTTGTAAGTAAAAATTCTTTTTAACATAGTAAATTGAGAAATTATATTAATTTCTTTAAATAAAAGATTTAACAATGTTATTTTAAAACACCTAATTAAAAATATACAATTGTATGTTTTAAATGATGTTATTTATTTATAAATTTTTAATACATTTTTTGTTTACAATTTTAGATGCCAACCAAAACGGTAAGCAGAATATATTTTATGTTAAATAATAATGGTATATTTTGAAATCTCCTACGAAAAAACATGATTGTTTTTTCAATTTCCTAACTTAAAATCGAAAATGAGTTAATTTACTATTGTAATTTTTATCCACAATTGTAGAAATGCCTATAGTTAACGAATTTTATGACATGTTTCTGTAAAATATTCGTTAAAAATTATTCCTTTAAAAATTAATATTTGACTTTAAAATGCATATTAATTTTTAACTATAAATCTAACTTTCTTGTTAATATTATGTATTTTACTGATTTCTATCATATTACTAATGATTTTAATTTTTTAAGAAAAAAATCAATTTTATTATATAGTTTTAAAAATAATTTTGTTTAACATCCTAAATTTATTAGCATGAATATCATCACAAACGGAAATATACTTAATTGGAAAACCCAGATTCCTAAGCATTTATTATAAATTTCATTAATATGCATTTATTTCACATATTAATGTTCCGTTTCAAAGCGTTTTGTGCAAAGTAATTTAATTTTAAAAAAATGAATTTAATAATATTCTGAGTTCAATTTAAAATACTGAGTATATAAATTTTTAAGAAAAATAATTACATGTAAACTTGAAATGTAAAAATATATCAATAATAATTAAAAATTATTTTCCCTCTTTGCAGTTGCTAAGGCTGCAAAAAGTAAGTATCGTTGCATTATTTTTAATTTCTTTTATTATGAATTATTTTATTATTAATAAAATACAATAAATTATTACATTAGTAAATATTATAATCTTCAGAAGAAAAAGTAGTGTTTGTGTTGACTAAAGATTAAATTTTTAACTGTCTGGTTTTTCAACATATACAATATTTATGTGCCAATATAAAGCAAATTCTGTAGTTAGGAAAATGACTAATAAGGACTTTGTTGAAAATCGACTTAATTATCGTCATTGATACCAAGATTCGGAATTATATCTCCAGAATTAATAAATTACGTCTCCAAATAAATGTATTGTTCTTCAAGATGCCATATGTGAAAACTTAATGTGTTTACTAAGTTTTAATTTGTATAGTGAAAAATCCCATTTTGAAAGCTTCTGATCATTATATAATAACAATCATAATAAAATGTACAATTACAGCTACAATGCCACAATAAATACAGTACTATAAAATATAAGAAACAACGATATATTAAATTTGTTTGTCATCCCTTTGGAACTGATTTAAACGTATTCAGGAAATAAAAGTGATTGTAAATTCTACTTTAGGCTTGCTTTCCATGCAGGCATAATTTGCATTATTTTACATATTTATAGTTTTGTTTGAAAATAAGAATTAGAGATTTTTATAGAACTTTATACAAACATTTTATACATTAAATTCACGTTATGAAACATTCTTGATATATGAAAGAAAAATATTTTAATGAAACTTCATGATTTACAATATTTAAAAATATGGTTGTGGGAATAATAAGCGAAATGTATAAATCTAAAAGTTCTAAAAAGTGTAAATTTTGATAAAATTTTTTTAAATTATTTAATTACTCAATAAACATGTTAAATATATTTTTTTTAGTTATTATTGAAAAAAACTAATTTATTTATTAAAATTATATAAATCATTCAAAAATGCTTTTTTATATATATTTTTCACTCAAACTTTTGTTCATTTTACATAGATGCCGTTAAGGATAGTAAGTACAGTGAAATGTTTATACCATTAATTTAAATAATAATTATAATACTTAATAAGTAATAATTAAACTTCTAATTTCTCTTGCTATTGTTTGTAATTGTTTTATAAGTATTATTCAAATATTTAAATTTATTTATGAATTTCTAAGATTGAATAACAAGAAATGTTTTTTGCATTGCCTTCGTATTTTTAAATAAAAACTATTTTACTATTTCTGTTGTTGGTAAAAAAAACAGAACATTTAAAACGACAACTATTAATCTAATCAAATGTCAAAATCTTTAACAATAAATATTGCTTTTAATTTATACACTGCATTTAAAATTAATTAATTTAAAAAATTAACTTTAAATAAGTTTATTTAAATTCCATGAGGAAATTTTAAACACTTAATTCAAAGAATTTAATTTTATTTATAATATATAGAAAAATTATTTGCCCAGAAATCATATTTAAAAATTTTACTTTACATTGTAACAAATAATTATTTTTATTATAATGAGGTATTAGAAGCAGATACAAAACTATTAAATTCTTTTGAGCTTTATTAATTCAAGTGAATTGAAGATTCATATTTCAATTTGTGTCAATTCTTTGAAATTAACATGACCTTAAAAATCTTTTAATAAATTGTAATAGATTTCTAAATATTTATTGGCTGTTATGTGTCAAAAAACTATTAAATGATAAGTGGAAAATAATTTAACATAACTATATGAAAAATGCAATGCATTTTTGTAAATCTTTTACTTTAATTTGGATGAAAATTGTAGTTGATTGATTTTAAATGGAAAGAAATAAAACAATATTGATTTTAAAAAAATTTTATAAGTACTGCTCGTTTCTTATAAAAATATATATTGCAAAAAATTAAGAATTTTTAAGCAAATAAAGCAGCTAAATATTATTTACTTCAATGAATAAATTTTATATAAATAAAAAAATGCCTTTATTAATATTAGAAATTATTTTCATTTCCTAACATAGGAATGATTGAATCAATTTAGCTTCTGATTTGTCGCAAACCTTAATTACCAAAATTTTCGTAAGAAATCATGATATGTTTCGCATTTCCTATTAATTTTTCTGTTATTATTATATTATATTAAATCTTTAATTTTTCTTTTCATTAATGTTTTTTAGCTATCTTATTATTATTAAGTTATATTAAATCTGTGTGTGTGAATGTGTTATTGATATAGACTGTATTTAACCAAAATAGTTCTCTCTCATCATTCTAGAATTTAAATTTTGCTTTCATTTTTCTTAAAGATTGTGTATTTGTCACTTTCTCTCAGTTCCAATATAATATTAAATAAGTACCTATGTATAAATTTTGCAATCATGTATGTTAAAACTTTATCAAAAGAATTACATTATTTTTATTTTTAACTAATATGTTCTCAAAATTTTCTCATATTTCATTTCCTAACATCGTAATGGTTTATTTTTGAAGTAAATTGATATTATGGATATAGGTTTTTCTGTCACTATAATTACTGTGAACTAATGTTGTTTTAAAATTTTAGCTAAAGGGCAAGGTAATTTTTATTTCATTACTTTATTTCCTTTTACTATTTAATTTAAAATTACTTTAAAGATACATCAAGTCACTAAAGGAAATATTAAAATAAAAAAATTATTCAATTAATATGAAATAAAAATTATAAGGTATTTTATGCAGATAATTAAACATAATTACAAAACAATATAAATGAGATTTTTTCTCGTGAAACATAGCAAAATTTCTTATTACATATATATCTCTGAATTGAATTGGTAAATTTAAAATATTAAAATAAAAATATCGCGATTATTGGTGTTTTTTAATTAAAAAGTCTTCTTGATAAAAATAAATATGAGAATGAAAATTTGATTAAAAGCCTATTAATTCATTTCATGTTAGTTTAGCATCTTAAAAATAAACTGCAATAAATACATTAATATTCTGATAAACACCTAGGCAAGTAAATATATTTAATATTATTAATTGCTTTTGAAAGAGATTAAATAGTACAAAGAATATAATTTAAATAAATGTAATGATTCTAATTAATTTAATATGTTTATGATAACCAAAAAGGCGTCTGTGATCATCGAAAAATAATATAAATTGACGATATTAATGTTCCCTCACTGTATTAGAAAATATATATGTTTACTAGAGTGAAAACGTGGAAATGGAATTTGTTTCACTTTAACTGTAGCCAGAGCTGTTATTTTTATGTTAAAAAGCTGTTAGTTTCATAAAAGATAGAAAAGATGTTGAATTATTTAATTCATTTCTCTTTTAGAAAAAATAATTCTTAAGGAACAGCTCAAAACAGGTGTTGTCTGAAATTTAGAAAAATAATATTTCAGACAACAGCTGTTTTGAGCTTTTTTTCAAGTCAATAAATGTTTAAAGGTAATTTGAAAATTTTTTTATTTTATGGATCAATAAAGTTAAGTATAAAAATAATTTTAAAGAAATTATTTTCAACAGTTATTTTTCTTAAGTTGAGGTAACTTCCCCAATTAATAACACCAATTCACTTCAAATAATAAACAGTTACTCAAGCGGTCACAGTTTTTAAAATTGTGTTCACATAAAGAAGTCAGAATATACACAAATAGTTGAATGATTAAACGAAAATCGTATTAGTGACATAAAAATAAAGTGTAAACAATTATGTACACTGCTATCTAGTTGCTTATTAAAATGTTTAAATCTTAGTCTTCATTCCACTATAACTGTCATTTATGAGAAGACTGTTATTCCTTCAAAAGTATTTTCTATTAGTTAAGAACCAACATCCGAATATTATATTGCTTTAAGAATATATATATATTTTTAATCTTTCTTTCAGTTATAATGGGATACATTTTAATGCTTCTAAAACAAAATATTGTCGTCATTTTATATTGTGATAATTTATTATTTGGTTAGTAATATTTTTTATATTCAAATGATTGTTTATACTAAGGCTCTGAGATTTCTTTCTAGGTGGTATTGACGGCAGTAAGTATCTCAAAGCTTCAAAATAATCATAATTTTATTTAGATGCAGTAAATAAAACAAACCGAATTATTTTATACATGTATAATAAGCTACGTCTGAATGATACTGTAATAATAGACATGTTCAGAAAAATTAAAATAATATATTAAATTCTTATAAATTTTACGTATAATAAAACACTATTAGAAAAAAGAAAAATTTTTGCTAATAGTAAATATCAAAAACGTATCAAATTAAGTATTTTTTATTTAAATGTGGAATTATGCTCAAAAGTATAGGGGAATTTCTAAACTCTGTCTGCTAAATATGTAAAACCTTTCAGAAAATATGAGACATAAAATACTAATGTGATTTGATGTGTTACATATATGATAAAATTACAGCGTTATTGAACAATGGGGACTGTACACCTTACATTTAAATAATAAACAACAAATTATTCATCAGGACGAATCATTAGAATTGTGTTCAATGAACAATTTTCGATGCACTAGAATTTATAGGATATTTTTTTTATCACGCACTCTACAGTGCTATTAATTAACTCTTCAGATTCAAAAGAAGTTAAATAGTAAGTCTGTAAGAATTATATTTATTAAGGTCACATTTTTCAGCTAGCTTGTTAATTGAGAAATTATGCGAGTTGAGCACATATTTTTTATTTAGCATGTTGATTATAAATGTGAAATATATGAATGGTCTAGGTAACAACGAATCAAAGACCGAGCATTGAAGATGTGTTAGTTTCGTGATCATTATACATTATAACATATGCTTTTGTTAAATATAGTGTGTATTTTCAATATTAAAAATGTTTAATGTTAAAAACAAAATATTTATATGTTCAGAATATGTTACTAATAATTACAATTTAAATAATTTATAATTCTTATACTGTAAATCAATTAATTAATCTTTATTGTGAAGATCATCAAATGTTTTTGCATGTATAATTTTCAATGTAGCAAACGAATGAATATATTTAATTTAAAATTTTAAACTATTAAATAGATTTTATTTGAAAAAAAAAAGCATTTTATTATCAAAGAATAAAGTAGTTACTTAAAATTGGTTACAAAATTTCTTAAAACAATGTGCATCTAAATAATATTTTATTAAATTGTAAGTGGTGTAAATAAAGTTATCGTTCTCATTTAGCTTCATTAACAATTTAATACTGTCTTATTAAAATTTGTGAAATCCCATTAAAATTTGTTAAACATTGGTTAATGTTTTACTATTAAAATCCTCAGATGTGTTAAAAAATCTGAGTAGTTGGAAAACAATGATAAAGAAAACGTGACGGAATATTTCTAAAAAAACTAATTCATATAAAAATGGTGTTATGACTTTTCTTTTTAGTTACATAAGTATATTTGTAATGCTGTTTTTCTATTTTCTCTAATGATTACTCCAGATTAAAGATTTCTTAAAATCATATTACAGGTATATAATATGATTTTAAGAAATCTTTAATTTCTTAACAATCATTTAATAGGAGCTTCCAAATGTAGAAATTTACATTCTTTTTAACAGATGCTATATACTCGATATTTGGCTGATTAATTTAATTTATTTAGATTACTAAACAATAAGTTCAAAGCCTATATCTATTTTAAAAAAATAACAAGTAAGAATGATAATATTTGATTTATCATCTGTGGAAAAAGAAAGACAGAAAAATGTCTATCTAAAAAGTTTAATTTTTTCTATATTTTACAATGCTATTATATTACAGTAAAAATAACAAATATCATATAAAATATCAATAAAAATAAAAAATAATCTTGTACTTTTATATAACTAAAAATTAATGAATATTATAGGATAATGTTTTTTAATATAGTGTGTATATTTATTATGTTCATATATTCATCATATTTTAACTATTTGAAATTATTTTTTCAGTGATTCAAAACATCGGTAAGAGTGTTTCCAGTTTTTTGATTCCATACTTCTTTAACAATTTTATAATCTGCTTTTAATTTTTTCGTAATTTAACTAAAATTTTATAAATAAATATTATATAACACTTTAATGAAATAGATAAAAAATTATTTTATTTATCTGATTCTATATTCTAACTTCTATTAATTTAAACTTATGTTATATAAATTTTCATTATAACAATTTATAATTTTCAGTAAATTTTCTGATCGGATTACGTAAAAAATAAATTTGATCAAATTCTATTGATACTTAAAATTTTATGAATAATTTCTATTTCAGTTGCTCAACTATATCAGGGTAAGTTATATTTTCTTACATCTTAAATTGTTGTTACTCACATTATTATATACTTAAGAGTAGTTGATGAGGATTGATGTAATATTAATATTCGAAAGCAGTTATTGAGTGTAAGAAATGGAAAATGATATAAAGTAATTATTTAAGTCAGTACTCACTTATGAAAGAAAATTGCAAAGTTCAGATTCTTAAACAACTTTTACAGTTGAATTATATTAAAAGATAATTTTTATGACAATCTATGCGGTAGCATGATGTTTGGTTTATTTATTTTTCCGTTAAATTTAGGTTTTTTTCAGTGGGAAGATGTTAACTTTGTACTAATACTAATCGTATCTAAAAGGTGTCTTTTGATATGTTCCTAGGTGTTTGTGAATGGTGTTGCTCAACTCAACATATCATTCTCACAGGACATCCATTTTATGCTAGATTATTCTGATATGCATCAGGAGTTATCATCTCCTTACGACCGAAGCTGTTTAAAACTGCTAAATATCTCTCATTTTTTAACTGTCTTAAAGTGACGAGATTGAGACTTAAGTTAACATTTACCTCTCCAAGATTCTATAATAGATTACCATGCACAGGCTTTATCAGCGGACAGAATCCGCTGACAGAATAATGGGTCAGATATCAAACTTGTCTTTTCCTCACTAAAACGACTGTTTCTCCACCAAACTACCGCTGCCTCATGTCATCAGTTTACAAATTAGAATTAAAAACAGTCCTCTCATTTTACAGTATTGCACAATTAATAGCACTTAATACGGCATTGATTAATTTTTTAAGATTTTGTTGTTTTCAGCAGTTTCAATCATTTAAAACATGCGTTACGGACATGTTGAAAGTGACAAACAATTTGGTATGAAACTATAAATTGTCGAGACCAAATATTTGATAAAGTTTCAATATGCAATATAAATGAATTATAAAGCAAAAAAATAAATAAATAAAATAAAATAAAAAAAGCTAGTGAAAGCCAAGTGAGAGATAATTTGATGAAACCATTGTTGGGCATTGTTAAATTGCATAAAAGTATTTTTATGCATACTTTAGAAGTGACTAAATGTTGAAAATGAAATCGTATTTTTATGGAATAAAATTTTGAATAACTTATAATATCTCTCTCTCTCTCTCTCTCTCTCTCTCTCTCTAT
>JAPDSC010047041.1:309857-326553 GCA_026290005.1 Latrodectus geometricus
AAAATTACAGTAATGAATAATGAATAATTAGAAAAGGAATGTAAGAAAATTATGAATATAAGAAAAAATTTAGCAAACCTCTCAGTGGAAAAGCAGCTAAAATTAAGATTACTAATAATAAGTATTACGAAACGGAAAATTCCAAAACTTAAACTATACAATAATAATTTAAACATAATAATTCAATCAATAATTCAATAATACAATCTAAAGCAGAAAGAGAGAAATTTTATGAGTTTAAATTTAAATAGAAAATAGATCAAATAAATGGAAGTAAATATAGAAGTTCCGTTTCATCAAATTAAGTTGTCTACATTTGCACTTATAAGTAGGGTTTTCTAACAAAAGCACAAGAATAATATCAAATTGTACTTGCAATTTATGCATCTTTCAATTTATATTTGTGGTTTTTACATGGTTTCGGGTGACTCCACCATTTTTTGACTGTTTTCTTGCAAGTTCTATAAGAAATTTTTATTTAGAATTAGCCAGTATGAAACGAGAAGTGTTTCGAAAGTATGTTAGATTTATTACATGGTGGCATACAAAACTTTATAAAATTCAAATTAACGTTAATCATGGTTTAATTAACACCAAAACTGTAATCCATATTTAGAAATTAACTATAAATAATGGTAAATAAGCGAAGCACAAGCATAATGATTTACTGCTTTTAATATCTCTAAAGAAATATCAGGCAAAAGAGGAGAATAAAAATTTTATTTATAAGGATGATTTTTAAGTAAGTGAGATGTATGTTAAATTTAGTTATATAAATTGTACTTAAATTTTGCATATTAAAAAAATACTGTACAATTTTATTTTCCTGGAAATCTCTTGTACGAAGATTAATTTTTGTTAAAAATTTTGTTTTTTCATTTATTAATAGATATACCTTATTTAATAATTTTTCCTTTGTATTCTTCAATGTGTGAAGTATTTTTCTTTTAAATTAAAATAATTTGAATTATTTTGTGCAAGTTATCTCAAAAATTTATTAATATTATAATGAAAAGAGAAATTGCCCTTTAATTATTGAAACTCAAATACATTTTATGCAAATTTCGTTATGAAATCCTTTTAACTAATTTATATTTCTCATATTTACATTTCAGCACTAAACAATGGTAAGTATTCGTTATAATTTTTGCGTAAAAGTTGTGGTTTTGCAAAAATTATATTTAATATTCATTTACAATTGTATGTGACTAATTAATAAGATATTTCTTTTCATTAACATATTTTTATGTTACGAACTGAAATACATACAAAAACTGAAAATATAAAAATTGAAATACATACAAGGGGTACTATATGTTCTGTAAAATGATTCAACAAAATAACTGCAGGCAAGTTAAGGCATGTTCAGGGCTTGCTTAGTAACTGCCGGCAAGACGCCTGTGGACTCATTAGTTCATTAGTCGCGTAGTGAGATAAGAATAGTTTTAAGATATCATATTCGTAGTTTAAGTGTAGATCAGTGAGTGTATAGAAGAAATGCATTGATTATTGATTGTTCGCATTGTACACCCATGTGTTCAGGTGATAAAGGGAATTCAAAAGAGGAAATTTTACTCTAAGGATCGCTGAGAAAGAAGGAAAGTCGCAAAAGCCAGGACTAGATAAAAACATTGTTGCTGTAAAGAGAATGGTTGAAAAAGACCGTCAAGGGAGATAACAGCAGATAAAGGAGATCTTCCACTTTTATACACCAGTATTTTATTCCATTTTGAACAAATATTTACACGTAAAGAAATTTTGTTATCTATGGTTATTGCATAGTCTATCTTAAGACTATTCGGCATCAGAAACAGCATAGTCTTGTCTAGTTACTTGATCAAAAGATGCTGAAAAGATTTAATTTTTGTAGCCAGATTCGTTATTAGTGGCCAGTGGGGTCCCACATTGTCTAAGAGAAACCGTTTGCTTTATTTAGTAAGGAGGCTGTCGATTGGAGGGCTGGAAAAGAGGTATGTCTCTAGATGATGCTGCTAGGCACCTTAGTGTTCATCCAATGTGGTCCACCTTTTCTGGAATCAATCTCAAACCAAGGCTTCTTTGTCCAGAAGATTCCAGGCAGACGACGGGCTACAACATCTGCAGAAGACCGTTCTATTGCTCTTTCGGCCTGAAAAAGAAAAACATTTCTGTGACACAGCTTAATGCAGACTACTCTATAGCGTTAGGAAAAAGAAATCCGCTAGTACGGTGCGAAGGCGTCTTCACCATGCAGGTTTCTATTTTAAACGGCCTGATGGTTACTCTCACCGAAGGACAGGGATGGGGCAGCTTATAATCTCAAAAGAACACGTTTCCTGTACCAGACATCAATCGGCTTCAGCACTTTTTAGAGACGAGTCTAAATTCCCCAGGAGAGCGTTTCAACTGGTGTGCTGATCTGGAGGGAAGAAAATGCCAGATACTAGCAATTTTACTCTGTGGAAACAGTTAATATGTTAGTGGAATAATGTTTTGGGCAGGGATCTCACTCGTTGATCACATTGACCTATTGTGTTCCAGGGAAGAACTATGACTGGTGTGAGATATCTGGATGAGCTCTTTAATCCATATGATCGCCCATATTCTGGTGAGACTGGCAGTGATATCATTCTTATGGATGATAATGCATGACAGCTTCGAGTGGTAGATGTTGAGGAATATCTTCAAAGTCATGGTTTGGAGGGAATGGAATAACCAACTCGATATCCAGATATAGCATCTGTGGGACTATCTTGGTATACAGTTTGCTGCTTTAGGATCTCTTCTAAGGTCTGTAGAAGAGCTGGAAAACAGCTTACTCCATATCAGGTCTTCACTTCTCATGTCTGTATCTGATAACTTAACTGACAGATGAGAAAATCTAAGGCACCAATATAATGAAACTAGGGGTGGGCATATTCTTTATTAAAGTTTTTTCTGCTTGTGTGACTTTTTCCATTCCAGGAACGGACTTTTTCAGCGAGATTGATTTTTTGTTGTATATGATTAATGCATTTTTCTTATGTAAACTTCTACGTTGCAATCAATACATAACTATTTTATTCGTTTCTACATGGCTTCCAAATTTGGTGCTTCCATATTCATTCATTTACAAATTACATGCAAATAACCGGTTCTTCCTTAAATTTTGGAGGCCAGTACATAAACACTTTTGGATTACTTTGCTTCAAATTTAATTTTTTTGAAATGATTGATATAGACACCTGTTTACGAGTCTTTTTAGCTATTAAAGAAAAACTTTCTATTTACAAAACAATATTTTCTTTAAATTATTGTAATTATGAACTGATAATATTAAAGTAAATTAATTTTTTTAAATGAGCATAGAAGCATATTTCCCTTCAATGCAATTGATAACTTAATTAAAAAAAACTGTAATGTTATCCTCTATTAATATCGATATTCTGTGCATGTCCATTTGAATTAAAATCGACAAAATTAATCTGTGAATGGTTTTAAATAACTGAAGTTTATGGAGAGAATACAAAATGACAATACATAGTTCAGGTCAGTCAATTCAACCATTTGAGGTAAACCATCAATGGCTATCTATTGCGCATTTTTACTACATTTCACGAGAAATTTCGATACATTAATGCGTATGTATTAGCTATTATTGTTGTATTTTCTTATGTTGTGTCAATGAAAGATAATAAACTGAAAAAATAACACCCGTTTTGGATTTTTACATTCTTTTATAAAACGTACTCCAAAGTAAATCATTTTGACATAAAATTTACTCTTTTTATATGCTATCCAATTAAAAAGCAAATTTAATTAAACAAAATTTTTGACATTATATTTTCAAACAAATTAAAACGAGAGCAATTTGATATTTACTCCATGATATGTAAAATTTGTGTATCAAAAATATATGGAACAATTAATATTCTGTAGAAAAAAAAGAAAAAAAAAACGAGAAATTAAATATAAAAAAATAAGAAAAAAGTGAAATCACAAACCCAGCACAACTTTAAATATTAACAAAGCAGATTATATTTTCTTACAAATAACTATACAGAAAATGAAATTCGTTCATACAAGTATATAATTTCCAATGTAATTTTTCCTTTCTAGCGAAATCAATGTTGGAAAATGGTAAGTAAAAATATATAATGATTAATTACTAATTCGTTATAAATTATTTTGGGATTAATTAAATAGTTTATTTATGATTAACAAGTAATATCGCTTCACGTAATTATTTCATATGTATGGATATTTACACAATTCATTTTTAAATTTTAGCATTGCAAATTTTCATGAACTGATTCTTTTCTACAGCCAATCTTGAAAAACTGTTGGAGTAACAAGCCAACTGTTCCGAAGAAAAAGACATGTCCGAATATCGTAAAGATATCCTAATATAATAATAAACTATTTTAAATGAATTATAATTTATATCATTTTTTAGCTTGAACATAACATTTCATAATCATAAAAAACATAGCTTTACAATATTTATCTTAAGAAAAAACATTTACAAAATGAATTCATTAGAAAAGTTTTATATTGTTAAATTTTTAGCATAATTAAATATAAAAATATTGGTATTAAAAAAGAGAAAACTATGAAAAATATTATTCAAATGAACTTATAAATAGGAAGTAATTTTTTTGAAAACAGGTTGAAAAAATAAAGCATTAAATAAAATAAAGCATTTCAAGTTTAACTAGCAGAAGAAAAAGAAAATTTCTAATAATCCATATTTGAAATATATATAGATGAAACTTAATTAAAAATTAATTATTTGTAAGTATTAATTTAATATCATCATTTTTGACATTATTTTATTAAAAACTAATTTAAGGCAATAAAGTAATAATGAATTCTTACTATAAAAAGACAATTGTTTTCAAATAAAACTGAGTTTTTATCTTATACATTAATTTGTTCAATCAAGATTATAATTCTCTTTTATATAATAATAGTGATAAAAAACAACGTTTTAGTATAATTACACATATGGATATATAAAAAGAAATGGTAATACACAGAATACAAACAAGCAATAAAATATAAAAACCTATACAAAGTTGGTAAGTCAATCAGCAAGATCAGGTAGAAGAAAAATCACCAAAATGAAAGAAAAAGTGGAGAAATTATTTGAAACACAACATAAGAAATCATACGAATGAATGGTATCACAAATACGCATAACAGATACCTGGAATTTTATCAAGACAATTTATAGAAAGCCTTTCCAAAAAAAAATAAATAAAAAATATTTTTGGCGTGTATTGCCAGAAATAAAGCAGAAAAATATTACCGAAAGAAATAGAGAACTCAAATATTGGTTTATTATTTTTTGTTGTATTTCTAATATAAATTTGACTGTATTAACTTACATGTATAAATGGGAAAACTAGGTATGATAAAACTTTAACAGAAATTGCTATTAACATGTTAAAGAATATAAAACATATTACGAAAAAGCACATAGATAACAAGGGATATATTAAACATAATTGCTACAAATTATTTTCTTCGTTCATAATTATTGAGCAGATTTTCAAAAGAATTCATACACAAAATAAAAAAATGTCTATTCTTTTAATTTGAACATAAAATGAAAACTTGAATATATTTTCAAAAATTACTTAAAATTTACATAGTTAAAAATTGCGTCATACTTTTCAAAAGAAAAGTATGATTATAATTAGGTTAGATATAAGAATTAATACAAATACTTCTTTTAATTTAACATCACCTTGAAAAAAACATTAAAAAAATATAATGTGAATCTCACAATTTAATAATAAAATTTTCCAATTTTGACTATCAGCATTTTATTAATTCCTAAAATTAAAATGTGTAGCGCGTACTCAAAACTGAAAATAATTCATATTATAGGAAAGTAATTGCATTAGTAGGTATCCTGAATGATTATATTTCCTTTTTAAAAGGAAAAATGTAAAATAATTTTAAAAACAACATTACCTAGAAAATATTTTTGAAAATAATAACATAAAAATTTGCTTAATGCATTATAGACCTCAACTAATATTATTAATAGCTTAAATTGAAAGAAATTTAAGAATTGCTATACGAAAATCAGTGAAAAGCTTACTCTTTTTGAAAAAAAGTTAGATAAATTGTGTCATAGATATTATATCCCATATAAAATTTGAAGTTGTTATAGGCAATTATATGACTCTTTAAAAGAGTATCAAATGAAAAATTTATTACATCAGTTATTTAATACAAGAACGAAAAACAATAAAGATTCGTAAGAAAAATGAAAAAAACTGTATTATTAAAAACAAATATTAACTTATAATAACATATTTTACGAGAGAAAAACACAAAAGTGTGACACAGCTGATTTCAGCACTGTTTCCTTAAAAGATGATTATCTTTTAAGGAAACAGATTTTAATAATAATATTATTAAAATTTTAATAATAATTTATAGATTTTAATATAATAATTTATTGTCATATCTAGATAAATTATTCTAGATATGACAATAAAATAGGACACTTTTGATCTGATAATATTATCATTCATTTATCGAAATTTTGCAATAAGCAATCCAAGGAAAATAAATGAAAATTTCGTTTGTGTTTTCTTTTTACAGACAGACCTCACATTTAAATATTTTATTATTTTTTTCTACAAAATATGAAATCATTAGCTGCATATTGCTTTGAACAAAATAATATGCGCATATGAAACTTTTCCCATTAATAGAGAGATAAGTATTACTAGTCACACACACACACATATATATACTAGAAGCAAACACAGATTTATTTAAATCATTTGTTGTGAAATGCTTTTAAATCTATTTTCATATAATGATTTGAAACCATTTTCATAATCTAAAGATCGTACACAAAGCTAATGCACTAAAAGATGTAAAAACTTTTATATATAATAAAAAAAATTAATCTTTTATGTTGAATGGATATTTTATTCTAATGAAAAAGGTTAAACCTAAATGACATTGGTAGAAATGGCAAGCCGATATATGTGTTCACTACTTCTGACAAAAAGATTCCAATTGTAGTTTGTGAACAAAATATGTTATTAATTTAACCATACATAAAATGAAGAAAATATTGCATTCAATGTAAGAAACAAAAAGAAATGTATTTGTAAATGAAATCTATATTTTCATTAATTTTTTACGTACAATTTATTTATTTTTGTTTGTAAATTTTAAATTTAGATATTAAATTTATATTTGTGAATAAAAATTTTTGTGACAGTTCTTTAGCATGTTAGAATCGTATTATTAACCAAGTGGAATTTCTAAAAGTATAAATAAACAGTAAAATTATATTTAAAAGTGCCCCTTGGCAAATTTGGCGATTTATGTTTGGCTATCAATTTTATTGGCTATTTTAGTTGCCACAGAACAATCAATTGTTCTGTTCCAATCAGAATACGATTGGATTTTGCCCAGCTTGGAGATCAACCGTGTCCACAATTTGGCTAGAATCAAAGGGGCACCCCAAAGTTTAAGCTAACCAAATAATCATCAAAACATGTAGCTAGTTTAATGAAGTACTTAGAAATTTAAATAGTCTAGAATTTATTTTTTAAGTATATTTGTCCGTTGACCTTACACTGTTACAATATTTCTTGGAGTGCTGAATTGATTTAAGTTTGTGAATCTGTATAGGACGAATTCGGTAATGAAAAAATGAATAGCTTTTTATTCTCTAATCAGTGACATGAGAAAATTGTTACGTATACTAATTTCTTTTCTGATGAATCAGAAACAGACACTGAATTTTAATATTTGCAGATTGTGTGTGTTTATCTTTATACATATTTCTTTCTAAATTCAGTCATCTTGAAAATGCATCTGCTAAATAATGATAAGCATAAAAATATCAGAAACTCTTCATGAGGTTAAACCATAACTTTAAAGTTTTGATTGTTCAGAGGGCAATAACACACGTCCATATGACAATAATAACAAAAAAAGGCATGAAAACAAATAACAAAATATCTTGTCGCTATATTGTCTAATCGGAGAATTTTGGTCTATTATTGCCAGCCTAAAGAAGGTCAAGATTTAATAGTTTACATTTTGTTATATTTGTTTTAGTTATACATTCAAAATCCCTTAGTCCATGTGAGATGACTGTTAGACCCCGGACGAAACGAATGAAGGCCAACAATGAGATTATATTCACATTTAAAACTTACATTTTCACATGTAATGTAAGGAACTAACGAGTTTATACAATTTCATAGATGCTTAGATTCCCTATATAGCAATTTATTGTGATAAATTTTCTAAATTTTAACACATTCGAGAATACAGCAAGCACAAAATAATGTGGTTAAATTAAAAGTTTTTATTTCGCATGAGAGTTATTAATTATTTCTAATGAAAAAATGATTTCAACTTATATTAAGTAAAATAGTGTTACTCTTTAACTTTTTTTATTCTTAATTGCTTTTTCTAGAAAATATATTTTACTTTTAAGTAAATATATATTATAGTTATCTATAATGGCTTTAGATTCCAAAATATTTCAATAAAATGTATAAAAACCTAACACATTTTAAATAAGTTTCAATACAATATTTATAAGCAACAATAGCACATTAGTTCTAAATATTAATACAGAGAAATGTTTCATGACAATTAAATATATATTATTGTTTACGAAAATTTTATACATGAAGAGAAATTTCATTAGAGAATATTTTCACTGACATCAATGAGAAAAATTTTTATAAAAATTTCAATGGTTTTATTTAAACAAATTTTAAAATAAACAAATAATCGATATATAACAGAAATAAATATTAAAAAAATGTGCAATTCAAATTTTCATTTTAAATCTTAAATATAAAAATGAATTATTGGAATGTAAAAATATCCATTTAAAACACAAAAGAGTTTCTAACGGAGAAAGCATTAAAACCAATGTCAAATTGATTATAAAGATCTAAAATTTTGATACACTTTTGTATTATAATAGATAATATCGGGATTAGTTGGGGATGGTTATCCTCAATGTTTCTCTCACCCGGCCTAATATAAATTTCCGTGATTTAACAGAAGAAATCTCGAGTGTCGAAAATTTCAATACGATACATTTTCAAACAACTGATTTAAATATGAAGTTTATGATTTTCATTTAATATGAAAGTGTAATAGTTTTTAACTTTAATATAAGGTTACAGTTATTATAACTCTTGAGGATATCAAAATAATCACTGTAATTTTACAAAATAAACGATGTCAATTTTTATAATTTTGTAATGTCTCCATCTAAATTCATATGAGGGGGGGGTGCACATTCATCCATCATCTAAGGAAAGAAAAATAAGCACAAAGAAAGAGAAAGTACATCCATGCCTTAGTCAGGATTCGAACCCAGGTCCTCCCCATCTGTAGTCATTTATACTAACCCCTAGACAGGTTGCCCAACCTGTCTAGTGGTTAGCGTACCTGACTACAGATGGGTGGGACCTGGGTTCGAATCCTGGCTCGGGCATTGATGTACTTTCTCTCTCTCTTTCTTGTCTTTGTCCTTTCTTGGTGTGTGAATGGTTGCCTACCCTATAAACAGGTACCTATGGCATGTGTGTACTGAGGAAGTCGGACTCCACACCAAATATCGTTCAGTTGGAAAAGTGGAGCAGCGCACCCCATATTGCCAGCCTGGCTGGCACACGACAACAACAACAACAACAACTAGACAGGTTGAGCGGCAACATAAAATAATAGATAAACAAGTTCACGATGGCCCCGGATAAGTCCAGGCTTAAAGTAAACATTACGGTCACAGATCACCAAAGGCAAAAAGTTGCCAATGTTGTAAAATTTGGTGATTTTATTAATTCAGAAAAAGCATTTCATTGCCAATTTTAGATAAGTAGTGTTGAATCATCTTAATAAAATCCTAGATAAACGGAGCTTCAACTCTAATCAATTGTCAAATATTAAATGTCAAGTATTTACAATACATATTGTCTATGTTTATACTTAATATTTGTTAAAGTGTCAAACTTAATTTTATTCAAAAATTTTATAGCATGTTTTTTTTTTTTTATTTTTCAAGCATCACGTTTAACAATATCGTTAAATATATATAATTAATCGTTAAATATACATAATTTTTTTAAAACTCTTAAGAAAATCGTAGAAACAAATTACGCACACAACTTCTGACTTTGATATCAATAGATGTCAGTCAAGAGAATTAGTTATAGTGATCCATAGTTCCAATCTGTTTAATTTGCACTTTTAATCTCTCATTTGCTGCATAAAATTTTATTTTAAATTTGAGACCACATGAATATCGGGCTTTGAGATGGAGTCTATGAAATTATGAGATAAATTCCGTTTGAGTTATTTTTATTTTTTTTAAGATATTGTAAAAAGAAAAGAAATCCGAGGCAACACTTATAAATTTATACTCTACTCTAATACAAACATAAATAACAATTTTATAAGGGTAAATAACCCCCTGCTCTTAAAATGGGTATTATTTCGAAACGTAATAAAATCATTTAAATCAACAACACTGCGCTAGAAATAATTTTTACAGTTAACTACCAAACAGAATTACTTAACACTAAAATTAATTACTAAAGCTGTTAATAAATTTCGTTAAAATTGAGATTTCAATTGAAAACTTTAAATTAAAAGATAACCTATGTTTTAAGTTAGCCATACGTCAAATCCATGATATAAACTCAAGTGTATACCATAAAGCAGATATCAGTTCAACTTCAGATAAGAATTCCAAAGATAAACGGAAAAAGATTTTTCTTTTAATAGGGATTTCCGATACAATATCACATAAAATATCTATAATAGTTGAATGTCGCTATTAAATGACAATTACTAATAATAATCTTAATTACAAGTTTCTTAAATCGCTTATGTGAGCCTAGAATACACGAAATAGAACACCATACAAGCAGCATTTTATATTGTTTTATTTTTTACTAATCTATGTTGACAATATTATTAAATTTTAAATAATCTTTGATATGTGAAATTTAAATTTATTTTAATAATTTTAAAGCAATATTTACTGCTAACTTTTACAAATGAATCCTGTTCGAGCAACAGTTTCAAAATAAATAAGATACTTTATACGCAGATGAATATGTCCTTTATACGTATTTTTTAAACTTTATTGCTTATAATATTAACAACTTCAGCTACTAAAGCAAAAATGACAAGAAATATTCTTCACAAATTATGTTAAAAAATTTCATATATTTTATTCAGTGCAGTTAGAAGAGCTGTTACAACTTGAAATTAATAAGGTATTTTGCATAAAAGTGAAAATATGCTTCATGTATTATCTTTTACAATAGGAATTCTAAAAGTGAGTGTCTCAGCTATTAAAACCAAAAATGACAAAAGATATCCTGCCAATAATATTAAAAAAACTCCATAAATTTTATTCATAGCTATTGGAGGAGCTGCCTCATGCTGCACAGGAGTTTTACGAAATTTCAAGTGCACCAGGAAAGATTCGAAATCCATGGACTGACGGAACAATCCAGAGTTCCAAATTCGACCAAGTATTTTATTTAATCTTTCTCTACAGCAGAAATTCTTGTTGAGGACAATAGATAAAGAACTTGACAATAAAGAATCTTCAGACATAAAGATTTTTTCTTTGAAACTGTCTCCATAAGGAAACTGTGAGAAGAAATTACCAGAAATAATTGCTTGCCCTTCATTGATTAAGTCTATGTATGCATTTACGGATCTCTACAAATACCAACTATTTTTTGTGATGATTTTTCCCAGTTCCTTCACATGAGTTTGAGGAGTTTTTTCAAATAAATCATCAAATATCGAGGCATCAATTAAATAACAGTGAATGCTTCCTTTCTTAACAGCATTGTACAGCTCTAAAAAGTTTTTATAGACTTTTGTCTCTGAAGGTATGGTTGAATGCGACAGTAAAACTTGAGTGTAGCAAAGCGAAATTATTAAGGCAAACACGAACCAAGATCCAAGTACTAATCTGTGCTTCAACGACAAAATTTTAAACTCAATGGGTTGTTTTGTGATAGAAGCCATCATCTGCAAAAATAAGTTAGTGATGGTATATTTTGTATCCAAGAAAAAATAATAAATTAATGGAAACAACATGAGTACAAGAAATAAACTGAGCCACATTGTAAGCGTAAAAGCATGCAGAAAATCATTAACCATAGGTAATTTCTGGGGTTTTTTCATTGCAAATGTAATATGCCCTATATGGTATGAATCATTGAAATCAGCAAACTCCATCCACTCATATACCTGTCCGAGGTTGCCAACTGCAATATCTGCTTCACTTCGTTGCACGAGGCCTAATATACCCGTCCAGTTTCCATCAGTTCTTTTTGCACCATAAGTATCCTCCTTTGGAGTGATGACTTCATAGGAAACAGCTAAATTTTCCAAAACTGCTGAGAGAAGTCTACCAGTTATTCCTGAAAACTTATAGCTGCCATCTGCATTCTTAATTATTTCCATGAAACGTGATACATTCCGAGTAGCTATGGTTATTTTTCCAGAATGTTTCATGAATTACACATTGAGAACAACAAAAATGTATGACTTCAAGAAAAGTGCTTTAAATTAAGAAAAAGAAATAATTCCGATGTTATTGTTGATAACATTTACTAATTCATCTAGAATAATTCCTCATCCAAAAAGTGTTTAAGGTGATATACTTCAGCTTATGGAAAAATCATAAACTAAAAATCCTTTATTTCCTTGCGTGTAAAGGGTTAAATATTTCACGATAAATTTGATCTTTCATTTTATTCATCTGTTAATGTAATTTATATAGCACATATTACCATATTTGAGTACATACAGAATAAATATGTGAAATTTTATTTTTTGAGCAAATTTGAGTTTAATAATGATTTGGGAGTAAGTAAATAAATCTATAATAATAACTTTACATATATTTTAAAAAATATTGAGTTAAAAATATTTATTATTACTTAGGGGGTTGATGAAAAGCTTATTATTTGTAACCTAAAATTTATCTATAAAAAATTATGAGTTTCTATAGAAACTTTTGGAGTCAAAAATATTTAAAATTTTTAAAGCGTTATCTAAAAACTTAATGTTTATACTTGCAAACTTATTACAAATAGTAATTGTATGAAAATATTGTTCTGTTTGACACAAAACACTATTGTCCGTTACAGCATTTGTTTTTATTATAAGCAATGAAATGTTTAATTAATTATTTTTCCTAATTCATTTACGATCCTTTATTATAACCATTTTTTATTGTTAACTAAGGACTGAGAGTTCTCATTTTGTTTAATATGCTATTCATGAAAAATCATTAGATTATTTAAATAAATTTTGGAATTTTGGAATTGTTATAGCTCATATATAAATTTCACATTCCTTGAAAATGAGATCTGATAAATATACATTTATATATATATTTATTAATACATAATATTTAACGGAAATAAATGCGGAAAATTTACTTTAAGTAAACGGAAATAAATATGTACTTTAACAAAATAAACGCGATGTAATCTTTATAATTTTGTAATGCCTTACTAAGAGTATATATATAAAACATAGTTAAGAATATCACACAAATAATTTAATGTAAGATACTAGAATTATTTTCAAAATAAATATATTTATTAACCTCTCTTATGTAACTAAATTCTTAACTCATTGAAAATATTATAATTTAACATTTTTTTATTAGTTCAGATTTAACAATATATTCAACATTTTTCTGGATTTTTGAAATCACAAAATATAAATATCTGCTTCCTACACATTTACTATGGTCTATGATTATATTAAATAACATAAATTTGCTAAATACACATTGAGCTCTTATTAATGACCATTAATTTGAAAATTCAAAATAAATACAAAATTAATTTTAGGAAAATAAATTTGATGATTAAATTAATCAAAATATTCATTGAAAATATTGAATAAGAGAGAAATCTATTCGTGACGACACCGGATAAGACGGCCACAATTCAAAGGCAAAAAGTAGCCAATGTTTTCAAATTTGGTGATTTTATCTCCCTCCTGAAATAAATTCAGCAAAACCATTTAACGGCCAATTTGGGGTAATTATTAGAGAATTATCATAATAAAGTCAAATTATAGCTAAATGGGGCTTTAATACTTGGCAGTGCGAAATATCAAATGTCAATTATTTAGAATACAAATTGTAAATGTTCAAATTTAATATTTTTTAAGTCATCCAACTTAATTTTATCCAGAAATTTGATAGTTTTTTTAAAAATATATAACAAATTGCTTTAACTTGTTGATCTTAAAATGTGGGCTTACCAAAATATTGAGCGTTGAAATGGATAAAATGAAGCTGACAACTAGCGGATCACTTTAATTCCTACCTTGCTAAGTATATATGGCCACAAAATAACTCCTCGTCCAGTAATATTTTTAAAGATTTTAAATGTTGCGTTATCGATATTTATCCGCCAGCCAATTGTCCTGATACAAAAGAAGACTAAAGGTATGAATTTTGTCTAATTATTTTTTATGCAGGCATACAAATCTTAGATTTGTATTTAAAGCATCTAAATTTCCATTAAAATACGAAAATACAGAAATCTTCTATTTTCGAAATTCCTAAAATTGTATTTAATATAAGTAAATTTTTAATAATAAACGAGACTACAGAATTTTTCTATTTTCCAAATTGTTCCAGATTTGTTCCCTTAATTTAAAAGTTATTTCAGAAATTGTTAATCTTGAAGAATTGCTTGAGCCGATATTTTTGTATTAACTGTAATCCTCGCTTAGATTAAATTCTTAATGTTAGAGTAAATGTTCTATGTATATAATGTATAAAATTGTTAAAAGAAATGTGAAAATTTGTAATTTTATATGCTAATAATTTGTAAAAAATCAAATCAAAACTTCATTGAATATGTAAAAAAAATTTATTAAATAATTCTGAATTTTTTCATTTTATTTAATTTTAAATCGATGTTATTAAATGTAATTTTTTCTTATGTTTGCTACTTTTTTTTCTAAAATTTTAATTAAATATTTTTAAATTACAATTTTTAATTGATTTTTAACATGATTACTGTTTTCTTATTTAGTATTAGGCTTCGCGGTAAAAATTTGCTGTACGGTCACCATTGGCGACTTTTTCAAAAAGTGCCAAAAATATCGCCATTTTGCACTAGCAAGGTCTAAAATTAAACAAATATTGAAAAATAAAAATCTTTCATCTGTGATTGGTCAGAATTGGTTGGGTTGCCAGAAAATGTGTTTATCTACAAATGTGAAAAACTCACGCCAAGGTTGACCATATAGTAAATCTTAGCCTGCTTCGCAATTAAAATTCTGGAAAATCCACGATTTCTTATGGCTGTTATTCTTTTAAAAGAGTCTATTGGTGTACATTTGGGGTTGCCACTGAAATTCTAATAACTTCATGTCCTTCACTTTGTGAAGACATTTTCACTTATTGGCGAGGCTATGTCCATAATGTGGAGTTTAGTCATCATGATAATGTAAAAAGAAGGAGGGAGATCCGAGGCCACACATAGAAATTTATACTCTACTCCAAGCAACACATAAATAGCCATTGTATAAGGGGTAAAGAACCACGAGTTTTTGAAAAGAGTTTTATTTAGAAACATTACTAAATCATCAACATTAGACTAAAATGATTTTACAATTAGTTAAATTCCAATTAGAATTAATTAAGACTTAAACTAATTACAAATGCTGTTATTAAAATTATATTGATTGGTATCAGAGCTTACACCCTTGGCGCAAATAATTTTGGTTGACTATAAATTTTACAAGTCTTGGTAATCTTGCTTTGATACGCTAAACATGATAAACCTATGTATTTCTTGAATTCTTATTTTCACATTTCGTTCTGCCTTGGCAATATTTTTCTGTTTGTCACCAACGATGTGGGGTTTCCTAAGATTTTAACTGGAAATTATTAAATAAAATTTAATCTATGTATTATGGTAGCATTAAATCACATCCATGATATAAACTCAAGTATCTACCATAAAGCAGTTCTCAGTTCAACCTTAGATTAGAATTCCAAGGTTAAACAGAAAAATGACTTTTTACTGCAGATTTCTGATATAAAATATCATCATCCCGCTATTATAGTTGAATGTCGCTATTAAAAACAGAGATTTATTATAATACTTTTAGTTACAAATTTTTTAAATCATTATATGAAATTAGGATACATCATAAGCATTCATTAAAAGAAAGAATTTATATTATTTTATTTATAACAAATCAATGTTGACAATGCATTTACACAATGTTATTCTTATTTAAACATTCTTCATAGCAAAGGAAATTATCAAATGCACATAAATATAAATTAATCCTTGATATGTGAAATTTAAATTCCATTTAATAATTTTGAAACAATATTTACTGCTAAGTTTTACTAATGTCTACTATTCAAATAACTGTTTCAAGTTAAATAAGATATTTTATATATATGCAAACATTAAAATGTCCTTAATACATATTTTTTATTTAAATCTTACAATTTTTTTTTCTAAAACTAAGGACTTAAGCTACTAAAGCAGGAAATAACAAGAACTATTCTACACAAAATATGTAAAAAAAATTAAATATATTTTGTTCAAAGCAGTTACAAGTGGTATTAAAATTGGAACAAGATATTTTTCATACAAGAAAACTATACTTCATTTATTATCCTTTACACTATTAATTCTAAAAG
>JAPDSC010047045.1:0-12148 GCA_026290005.1 Latrodectus geometricus
ATATATATATATATATTTTTATGTATATATATTATGTATATATTATGTATTTACTTACATATATCTGTGTATATTACAATTTTTGTCTAAATAGAGCTAAGTTTTTTGATTTTTGAAATAAACTTCCATTAATTTTAATTTTGTTTGATTCTGGCTATGACTTTAGCAATCAATTTCAGTTAATAAAAATTATTTATAGTAAATATAGTATTTTAAAAAGTACTAGAGAAAATTCTTATTTAAGATACACAATATGTTTAAATTAAAACTAATTCAAACCCTAAAATATCATTTTTTTGAAAATATTTAGTAGTTAAAAACTTTTTTTTCAAATTGAATGTCCATAAAAGTAATCAGAATTTATATATGATTGTAGTGTAATAATTTTATTTAAAAGTAAAATTTGCTTAAGAAAAATCAAAGATTTTGCAATGATTTCTGTTTTTTTTTAACTAGAATTATAATTTTACTTATAAAAGCTATATGCCTTTTTCCAATTTTTTAAAATTTTATAATCTTTTATGAATTTTACTTATGGAGTTGATAATTTTTCAATTCTTTTAAAGCATTCACATTCATTTTTGGTCATTAAATTATTTCTTATTACAGTTGATTTGTTTTTCCAATTTTCTAAAATCTAATCTCTCAATGTGGGTCATTTTGACTAAAACCTATTGTATACATTTCAATTAAAGATAATGTATTGAACCTTTCATTGTTCACTTCAAAATCACATTTTCAAGTGACAAAAAAAAAGGAAACAAATTCTAAGTCATTCATATCAAAAGTGCATTCTGAACTAGGATTGTTTCTGTTTTTTTCCAGATCTAAAATTTAATTTTTGTGCACAAAATTGCAACCTACAAGAAATTATTTCCAAATTTAGTTATTTCATACTTGTGAATGAGCATCAGCATACTATCTGTACCTATCCTTGAGTTGGATTTTCCCAATTAGATAGAAGCTTCCAAATAGGAGTCTTTGTAGTTTAAAAACAGGGACAAAGCAGAAGAGCAGGTTTCATTTCACTTGGTGGACACTAAGACTATGGCTTATTTAACATGCCCTAGCTGTCTTTAGTGAACAAAATAGATCTTTGGTTAAATAGGGATTCCAACTCACTGCCTTCTGATAAAAACAACACTAACCAATCAGACCACATCCGCTTCACAAACATGTTGTCCCTTTTGTTGCTTTTAATTGTTTGTTTTCTTATAATTCAGTAAGAAAATTCTTTGAATGAATATCTATGAATCTTACTTGCACATTCCCTGTTTTTTTCCCCTAAAAGAAATAAAATAATATTATGCTAAGAATCTGCATTCACTTATATTAGAAGAAATTGGTTAAAAGTTGGTAATCATATTCACATAAATACAGTTAAAATAGTTTTTAATTTTATAATATTGTTCTTAGTGTCTTTTCTTATATTACATATATTCAAAAGTAACTTTTTTTATTTTCTTGTCTTTATAAGTGGGATATTTTTTCAGGTAGATCTTGGGCTGCTACAACTACAGAAGGACTTCTGGTTTATTCTTTAGACAACAATTTGGTATTTGATCCTTTTGATATTGATGTGGATGTAACTCCCGAGAATATAAAAAAGGCATTAAAAATTAATGAATACTCTCAGGCAATCATGATGGCTATTAGGTTGAATGAGACTGCTGTTACACAGGAAGTCATTGAATCTGTTAAACCAGAGAGTAGTAAGTAACATTATTTTAAAGATTATGGATAGCAAATTACTTTGTGTGAGAAAGAGATAAATAATTTAAAGATTATATCATTCTTAAAAATTCAAATTTAAGATGCACTCAATATCTCTGATTAATGTTAATCTTTCAAAGTGAAACATTAAAATATTCCTATTATTTTTATAATCAACTATTTTGATTAAATTTTTGTAAAATTGCAGTCATAAAATTTTGAATCTTTAAATTTAAAAGGTTTAAAATTCACTTGTGTTGTTTTTCTTATTGTTACATAAAATGCAAACTATATGAATTATTCAGTATGTGATAATTTTTTAACTGGTAAAGTATCTGACATTGATTTTCATGAAACATTCATTAATATTAAACAACATTTAAGATAACTTTTTGCCAAATAACATATATTCTTTTACAAAAATTTTATGGGTATAGATTTTTTTGTAGTTTGAAATTCGCTTTAAATTGTAGGTTTTATTTCAATTAGTTTTATGCACAAAAAGTAATCATTGAGAGAGAAATGCAAGTGACAGTAAATTGTTTTCATATCATTCTTATCTGTATTATTTTATTGGTAAAATTTATATTAAAAAAGTTATTAGTTCATTCTTAAAATCTCCTTTTTGCTTATAGAAAGTATGATTAATAAAGTTTAAAGCGTATACGCTTTAAACTTTATTTTCAGTATTGACAGTAATCTATAGAAAAGTGTCATAAAAATATTACATTTAGGAATTGAATTGTATAAATTGATCTATATAATGGCTGAATAATAAAGCAAAAAAAGATATGCTTATTAAAATTATTGATTGTTGGAAAGTCTTTGCTAATATGTAATGTAATATATTGTAAAACCTTCCTTATTTTATGTTATCACTTTAATGTCAAATGCCATCAATTATACTTTCACATTTCTTTCTTCTCTTCTCTGGCTCTTTGAGTGAGAGAATATTTACTATTGTATATTTTGCAATAACCACATTTTTGCTTTGTATATCTTATTAAGTTATTAAAAAACCAATATAAAATCAATTATTATCATGCATTTGAATATTTATTATTTTTTAAAGGGAATAAATATCATGTTTATCCTAACTTAAGTTTACATATATATTTAACATTAAATTCTAACTCAACAAGCAACACTTTAAATTTAAAAATTCCTAATTTTATTTTACACAGCCATAAAAAAATATTAACATTAGTATTCTATATTACCTCTAATCTAAAAAATATTCTTAACAGTGAAAGAATTGAAAAATGTTTAAATACAAATGCATCCTTCCTTATGGTCCCTAAATTATTACATTAATTTTACAAACCTTAATATAAATAATTGCATAACATTTACTCACTGTCAATGAAGTCACTAAGTTCAAAAAGTTTTCATAATTAATTAAACTAAATATGTAGACTTTGAAATTAAATGAAACTATTAAATTCAAATTAAATAATTCTATGATTTGACTCTAAATTCAGTAAGCCAAGACAGATGTTGGCTGATTTATTCTCAGTTGCTTACATTTAACTAAACTATTTAATCAATATCTATAAATATGTTTGTGTATTGTCTATTTTTTAATCAAGAAAGTTCTCTCTTTCTCTGTGTTTGTTTTTATATATTTCATAATAAATTAGAATTAGAGGTAAAAAAAATAAAGGTTATTTATCTAATAATATATTTCTTTAGATTACTTTTTTTGGAATATTTACTTCATCGCCTCATCCAATTTAATAATTGAAATTCAACCACTTTATTTCCTTTAGTGATTCTTACTATTTGATATACTCTTTTTACTATATTCATAAGATTTTATTTATACATTATTAACATTTAATATTTTTAAATTTAATAATTTCTAAAAATTTCACGAAAAATTAATTTGAATATACATGAATTTGAATTTAGTTCTATGTAAGATATTTTATATCAAGTTTTAAATTTTATATATATATATATATATATATATATATATATATATATATATATAACCATTAGCTTGGGCCATTTCTAAACAAAATACTGTGAATGAATCAATGATATATAAGTTACCAATAAGATAAACATAGCACATATTATTAGTCTGCTAATGAATATTTAAAATTATCTAGATTTATTTATTTCAATGACAAATTTATTTATATTTAATTGTATAAAAATTAAACATTTGCTTTATTATGTCAGGTGAGTTGTAGCTTATGAATAGTATAAAAATAATTATACAAATGAAAAAACTATGATTTAGATACTTTGAAACGATTTGACGCAAATAAATTTTTGTTTTCTCAATTATGATATTTTAGTTGTGTGTTTTATAATTTTGATTTATGCATGTGCTAATCTAAATATTTCCCTTATATTTTTGCACACAAGGGTATGTTTTAAAAGCTAATGTTTCCTATAATAAACCATGTACATTACTTGTATTAATATGTAATTTATTAAATTTTACAATTTGTAGAGTGGTATAATTTTTTTTATTTATTTTAGTGTAATAATTTTAAAAAATTTCTTTCTTATCCATAGTTGAAACATTGGCATCCTATCTTCCAGAAGTGTATGTGGAGAAACTGTTGAAGTTCATTGTTGATCAAATTGATAATACACCACATTTAGACTTTTATTTAACATGGTTACAGTATCTCTTAACTCCGCATGGATTAAAAATAAAAAATAGATCAAAGTACAGTATGAGCAATCTAAGAGCTTTACAGAAAAATCTAACTCAAAAATTAATTGGCCTAGAAAAAATGTAAGATTTGTTGCGTTTGTATATTTTATCTTATAATCCATGCATTTATTATGTTATTTTATCCTAAATATTATATTTTGAATTAGTAATAATTGTTTTTATAAATTATTGTAAGAAAAATTAATTTTTAATTGTTGAACATATTATATTGATGATATGGTAGATTTTTAAATGATAAAAAATAACTGTTAAATGTTTGGTTCAATTAGAATTGAAACAATGTAATGTATTATGTAGTTTTAGTTATTGTGAGAAATTAAATTGAATTAAATTATGTATAAAGCTTTTTGAATTTTTATAATTAAATGAAGCTTAACAAATTGTAACATAGTTTTTTTATGAATCAAATTAATAAAAATAGTTAAACTTTAAGTAAAATGACATCACGTCTTCCTTAAAAAAGGCTTTAGCAACAAGATATTGTAAAAATATTTGCTACAATGTAATTTCCATTTTCATGAAATTTCATTTTAATTATTCTAGAACAAAGATGTGCATTGATTTGAATGCATTCATACAAAATTGGCGATCTAGAAAAATTTCTGATTTAAATGATAATATCGTAGCATATTTTTCTTACTTAATTGTAAAATAAAATGCAATCACAAAGATGTTTAATATTTAACCAACATTTAAAACAGCAATAAATTTCCTTGAATTTCTCATTCTTTCTGAATTTATTTCTTAATATGAATATTTAAGTTGCATTATTTTTACAACTAAGTGTAAGTATTTTTACCGATAAATTTTCTCAAATAAAAATATAATTGGAAACTAAAACAATTTCAACTTTTTTGCTCCTCAATTTTTTCAGGTTTTTTTATTTCTCAAATTTTTGAAAAAATCTAATAATTTTGACATATTTAAAGTTATATGATTATTAAAAGGAAAAATTCAAGAAAGTGCAACAACTGATGAATAGACAAAATTTGAAATTTATCATGGATACATATTTAAAAAGCGAGAGTCTTAAAAAAATTATTTATTTTTATTTTTTAAAAGTATAGGTTTAGGCTTAGTAAAATTAACTTTCCATATTAATCAAAATGTCTTTTAATATATAAGTTAACGCATTTGTTCTAAATATGTTTATTTATATATTTTTGTTAAATTTTTTCAGGTGCTCTTTTAATAAGTACATGATTCAATATGCATTGAATTTGGGGAATATTAAGAAACGAAAGCAAGAAACTGAACCTGATGAAGAGGAACTAAAACCTGCTAGCGATTCCGATGAATGTATGGAATCTGATGCTGAAGAATCTAGTGACGAAAGTTCTTGATATTTACTGTATAATAAAACTGTAAATAAATGTTAATATATTTTTCTTCTCTTCTTTTATTTAATGGGAAAGAAGTATTGATCCAAAATATTTATTGGATAAAAAATGGAATTCCTATTTTAAAAAAATAAGGGTATCAATGCATTTATAATAGTCCTTAAATGGGATTTTATATAAAATTACCATATACATTTTGCTAATTTACGAAACATTTTGCTAATTTATAAAATGCAAATATTTATAAATAAAAAGTACACAGAAAATAAATGCTTTTTAGTGAAAATATCATTATTTAATAATATCTATGTTTATTTAAACTCTGAAATACAAATTTATTATAATGAATTCTAAAACAACATAATCACTTCTGAAAAGTGAAAAAAAAAAGTTTTTTTTTTTTTTTTTTTTCTTAAAGATCTTGGAATAAACTGGATTAATTTTTATAATTTAGCTTCTTAAATAAATAATGTTTAGAATTTTGCATTTTTTTTTTACCACTATTTTTATCTGGATTCATTATTTGATTATTTCTAATATTTCTATAAAGTAGAATTCCCTGGGTGAAAATTCAAAAAAGGTCGTTTTTTGTTCCTTAACCTTTGACAGCACATGAATTATTTATTTATTATTTTTTTTAATAGATTATCATATTTGAAAAATTTCATAAAGAAGGTTTAATTTTCTGTTCCTAAATTTAAATTTTAAAATCAATGATGGATTTTTATTTAAAAAAAATATATAATTTAAATAGTTGATTATATATAACTATTTTTACTTTCAAAAATATTCAATTAAGGTAATTCTATTTCGTTGATTAAAAATTCCGAAATTCATTGATGATTATTGAAAAGTAAAACAAATTTAAATTCATGCACAAAATTGTTTTGAAAACTTGTCGTCAAGTCATTAACCTACATAAATTAGCAATAACAGCTGATTGAATTTAGAGTTTTTAAATAATTGCAATCAATATAGGAAAAAATTGTCTTTTGTAATAAAACAAAACTCATTGTTTGATATTTTATTTGTTGGCTTAAAAACTGACTCAAATGATAATTTAACTTTTGAATTGCAAAAAGGATTTATTAGGCTGGTGAGTTAAATTATTGCCATAACAAGATCTGCATTATTATATGCATGATTACTTGTCTAAAATTGAAACAATCATGATTTTGTTAGAGAAATATTAAATATAGCAACAAAAAAAATCAATTTTAAAATATTATAAGATTATATTCGATCAGTTAAAGATTTATCTCAAAGCAAACATTTTAGGGCATTTTTTTTTTTTTTTTTTTCTTTTCAGCTTGATTGAATTAGAATGTCATCTATTTGTTAAGAGATTTTTCAAGATAAATTTAAGATCACTTAGAAAATTGAAGCTGAGAATCATAATTTAGGATGCTCTGCTATAAACATCCTAAATTATGTGATTCACGGCTTTCATTCAAACCCTCAAATGATCAATCTGAATATATAGAAAATCATTCTGAAAAATTTACTGCATTACTTGCTGTGTGTGTGATTAATAAAATCAATGCAGATGTAGTTATTTATACAAATTGTATGGACTACGCATAAAAGTATTTATTCCAATTACTTATATTTATTAAGTTTTGATATTAATTAATTGTATACATCAGACACAAATTATATTCTATTTTTATTCGATCTAATTTTAATAAATTTAGCTATTACATTAGACATAAAAAGAAAAATTTCTCTTTTTGTTCAATTTGATCAAGCTGTACTTTCTGAAATTCCTCAAGAACTTCCTGTCTATATATACACTAAAATATCTGTTTGGAAATCGATTTTAGATCACAAGTAATAATGTTTGGAAAAGAATATAAAAATCAATTTACTTAGTTTAGAAATGAAAAAATCCTGTTTATATGAACAAATCTCTGAAATACTGTTTAATCTAAGACGTAATTTATAACAATTTGCTCAAAAGGAAGAATGGTAAATTGTTGATGCACTGCTGAAATCGATAGGTATTTTGTTCATGACTTCTAGTATGGTTAGCAGTCATGGGTTCTTGCTGCGATTACGAGACTAAAATGAGAGTAACACGAAACACACACACGTTGCTTATCTATTGGACTTAGATGAAACTGAAATCTGATCGTTGGTGAATCTTTAATGGAAAATTACCCAATGAAAATACACGGCTTTTCTGTGCTCAAGCAATTTATTTAGCTGTTGAAGGAAAAAATTGCAATGCCTTCCCAATGAAAATATACAAAATTATTCCGTGAATTTTTTGCACAATTGTTACTAAAAATAATTTGATCCGTATATTTATGTATTTGTTAAAATAATTTTATTCTGTTTGGAACAAGTTCACAAAGGTTTTATCTATATCTTATGTTTCTGTAGATAAAAATAACAATTATAGGTTCTGGAGCAAATATTATTTAACTCTTGGATACAATAACTTTTTTTCCTTTTCATTTTAAATTAATCTTATATGTCCTGTAAAACATCTCATTATACGGTGTATTACAATAAGATTTAATTAAAATTATAAACACACTTCTATGTAAATGTATGTTTCCCCCCCCCCCCAAAAAAATATAACTGATAGAAAATATCTGGAATTCGCTTAGTACTTCTTTTCTTAAGAAAGCAGCAAATATGAAAAGCAGTCAAAGGAACTCAAAAAACAAGAATTAATATTTATTGATAAGGTACAATTTTCTTAGTAAAATTTGGAAATTAAATCATTTCTTTATAGAACATGGATTCTTTTATCAATCCAGAGCTGTTACACAGAGAATATGGGTTGTTTGGAAATCCGGTATCTGGCGTCAGGATATCTATCAGCAATGAAACCATAGCTGCATCTTTCTGGCTACAGTACTTCTCTGTGGTTGCTTCCAAGCATTCGTAATATCTGCTGATGAGTCTAAAGGAAAAAATTACAAATTTGGTTTTCATATTCAGGATATGTAATGATAATGATGCTATGAAAATGAGATATTGGTGAAGTAGCATGAAGACACCTTGTCATCATCTTATCATATCTTTATAATATGATAACATGTAGAAAATTCACCCAAGCAGAGAACTATCTGGCCAACGATTTTCACTTTGCTCTGTTTTAAAACTATTTCTAAGAATAATTATTATCTAAATTGTCATAACATTACTAAGAATATTTATAAAACTTACAACAATAAGAGATAATTGATGTTTTTAAATTACATAACTGATATCAATGTCGTTGCACTCTCAAAATTGGTAAAGATTGTCTTGTCACCGATTTTTAACAAAGTCAAATATTACTATTCGCGGATGGTGACGATGACTTCAGTACTTCGATTTAGAACTATGAAAAGTTAACTGTGTAGAATAGAAAATTTGATATCGCCTGATCTTTTATCTAATCAGAGATTAAAAGTTGTGATATTCTTTGCATTATTTTCCGTAGCGCCGAATACATCAAGTTGTCATATTGAGAATGTGTTACTAACTCATATCTCTACTTCATGGAAGGCATGAATTAACCTGTTAGTCAAGAGCAGGGGTCGCCAAAGTGGTCTATATAGACCCCTAGGGGTCTATTTAACAACAGTAGGGGTCTATTGGGACTCGAAGGAAAAACAGTTCTTAATACGCAAATCACACATTTATATCTGCGTACGTAAAAATTTAAAATATTTTTATAATTGACTTAATATTATATTCTTTATAGAAAATAAAATAATAAATCAGAAAACAATCTGCCCCTTTTTTTCCTTATGGGTTTTCGAATGTATACCGTGACGTCACAACTTGACCTTGTGACCACTTTGTAATTTGCAAGACTCATAGTATGTAGCCAGAAGAGCGATTGAGGCTTATCCGTGTCTCTTGCTGGCGAATCCATCAACCAATTAGGAGCCTTTGGAGCAGACTTGGTGAGCGACGACACTTCCGTTGGCTTTCCATGCATTAAGCGAAGAGGATCTTCAGTACTCCGTTTTCTTTCTTCTTATGTGTGTGGTTTTAGTTTCAGTTTTTTTTTCTTTTTATACGGAAGTTACGCATCGTGTCGTTGGTTTGCCCTTTGTCTTCATCGCAAACCATACGAGCCTTGCATATGAGTCAGATGCATATGTGCGCTTGTCCAATTTTACACTGGATGCTACAAACGCAAATATCATATGCATTTTCAGCTATCTTTGTGAACTGTGAACAGTATTAAATGCTTGTAGTGTCATTATTACTACTATTATGTCTACCATTGGATAATTAGTTATTGTTTCTATAAAACTATTCGTTTAGTTTTGATATCAATTTTAATTATTGTTACTCGTGAAAAGATAAGCTTTAATAATGTGGATTAGTATAATATACCAACTTAATTTTAACTTATTTACAGAATCCTAATTTAAAAATGACAGCTTCAGCATCTAAAAAGAAATGTCGGTGTTATTCATTGGATTACTTAAAATTTGGATTTATTTGTTCACCGACAAAGAAAACTATTCCTATGTGTCTTATGTGCGAAAAAACTTTTGGAAATGAATGCATGAAACCGTCAAAAATGAAAGATCATCTTGAAAGGCTTTATTCAGATAAAAAAAAAAGAAGAAGAATTAGAATTTTTCAAAAAACTCAAAGAAAAATTCACATGTCGACCAACTCTAAAAAGTTTTATGAAACAGTCTACTGAAATTGAATCGTACAAGATTTCGCTTATTATAGCAAAGAAAGGAAAACCCCACACAATCGCAGAAGAAATTGTAGTACCTGCAATTAAAGATGTCATTGAAAATGTGATGAAAAAAGACTCTACTAATGTTTTAAAGTCTTTGCCATTAAGTGCAAATTCTGTAAAACGGCGTATTGACGAAATGGCCGAAGAAATAGAAAACAGTAGTTTTGGAGCTAAAAAATTGCAAGCTCTCTATACAACTTGATGAATATGTTTTTGGTGTTTCTTCTATTCTTATGGCGTATGTTAGATATTTCAGTGAAATTAAAGGAGAAGTCATTGATGAATTTTTATTTGCTAAATATCTTGAAACCGATGGGAAGGGAGTGACAATTTTTAGATGTTTACAAGAATATTTAAATAAATAGGACATTCCGCTTGAAAATATAATTGCAGTAGCTACAGATGGCGCACCTTCTATGGTAGGGCGTTACCGAGGTTTTGCTACATGCCTCAAAGAAGTGTCCGGTATTCGTACTATTCATTGTGTGTTGCATAGACACAACTTAGTAGCAAAATATCTGAGTTCAGAGTTACATGAAGCTTTACAGTTTTGGATTAAATCTATTAATCAAATTAAAGCTCAACCTCTTAAATCAAGATTATTTGCCAAATTTTATGAGGAAAACAATAAGTTATTTAACCAATTACTTTTGCACACCGAGGTTAGATGGTTGCCTAGAGGTGTATGCTTGCAACGGCTCGTCAATTCAATTGACTCCACGACAGAATTTCTGAACGAAATAAATCCTGTTCTAAGCAATGAACTCCAAAACAATAAGAACCATATTTTTTATTTAGCAGACTTATTTGTAAAATTTAATGACGTTCAAACAAAACTGCAAGGAAAATATGTAACAATTATCCAAGCTCGGACAATACTGTTAGGCTTCCAAGTAAAATTTAATTTATTTAGATCTTCATTGCTACGTAAGGATTATAAGTAGATTTCAAATCTACAACAATTAAAAATAAAAGAAGACTTGAAAATATATACAAATACTTCAAAAATCAAGCGACGGTTTTAAATCGCGCTTTGTTGATTTGGAAAACATCGACATCCCTGATTGGATTATTGAGCCATTTTCGGCGCAAATTGATAACGTCGAAATCAACATACAAGATGAGCTTGCTGAACTATTGTCCGATCTTATTAAAAATTTGACAATACATAAATTTTGGACTAATATAAATATAAAGCAAAAATGTGAAACTTTATGAAATGGCTCAGCCATTTATGCTGGCGTTTCCAAGTTCGTATATGGTTGAAGCCGGTTTCAGTCACGTTAATTCAATTTTAACTAAAAACAGAAATAAATTAAATGTGGAGCTTCGAGGGGATTTACGGTTAAAATTGACTAATTTCGAACCCAATATAGCGAAGCTTGCCAAGCAAGACCAGGCACACTCATCTTATTAAGAAGTAAAAAATCTGTAGCTACTTTACTTACTGTTTCTGATTTATTAAATATATTGGTGCGATGATCAAAAACGTTTGGTGAACCCCAAAAACCCTGGTCTAGAGGTTCTCTAACTTATCCAAATTAAGGCACCATAAAGAAGTTTAAAATTTTTGCACGGAACATTCGACTTACATTATTTACTATGAATGCATGTGAAATATGTATATTTTGTATTTTTTACGACTTTGAATAAGAAATTAAAACAGTTGTAAATATGTTTAAAATTCGT
>JAPDSC010047046.1:0-36350 GCA_026290005.1 Latrodectus geometricus
AATAATTTTGAATATAATCAAATATATGTTGTTACAATTTTGAATATATTCAAATATATGTTGTTACAATTTTGGATATAATCAAATATATGTCGTTACATTTTTGAATATATTCAAATATAGGTGAGTATAATCAAATATATGTTGTTACAATTTTGAATAAATTCAAATGTATTTTGTTACAATTTTGAATGTATTCTAATGTATGTTATTACAATTTTGAATCTAATCAAATATATGTTAAACAATTTTTATCGGAACATTGATTGGGTAAAGTACCTAATGTCCTCGAATAGCTAGAGGCATCCTCACCATAATCATCCCAACCCAATTCGACTCATAAAACCTTTAGTTAGAAGTCCCTGCAGCGCCTTATCGTTTTGATTTAAGAAGATGGATGGAAATTGTCAACAGAGAGGAAATGCTGAATTTGATGAAAGCAATTGATCACGACAAAGAAGCCCCTTTTAAGCAAGTTCATGGTCCATAGATAAAAGTGGTTGATTACTCCAGTTTTTCATGTCCTAAGAGATTTCTCAAATACCATTTGATAAGAGATAATTTATTGAAACTTTCTTACCTGAAGCAAGAGTCACTAAAAAACTCAAAATTTTCATGAAAAGCTAAGTTCATAGGAAATAGTCATTGCAACTTCAATTCATAAATTTCATTGACATGATGCTGAAACTCTTAACTTTTCACAACTGACCTGATCACATCATGGTTACTGTGATAAAACTATTTTAAATTTATTTCGATATGATTAACTCTCTACGATCATTATGGTGAGATTTAATGAGCTGATTGTTGTATCGTTATCACATAACGTAGTTTTCCTTCCTATTGGCTTCAAAAGTTGCGAAAAAAATAAATGTTTTTGTAATATAAGCTACGACTGTTGCGATTGAAAATATTTGTAACAAGCTGGCTGAGATTTATTGTATGGTCACCTTTGGCGCGATTTTTCCCATTTGGCGATAATATTACTTTATATATATTATAATTGAATAGCATTATATATATATAATAACATAATATTTGAATAATATTTTCTGACAACCCAACCAATTCCGACCAATTGCAGATGAGGAATTCCAACCGATCGTAGATGAAGAATTCCGACCAATTCAAACCTCGCTTGTGCAAAATAGCGAGATTTTTGGCGACTTTTTGTACAAGGGTGACCGTACAGTAAATTTTTACCTAATAAGTTTATTTATTTTAAGGATAAATATCTGAAACAAAAATATTCAAAAGATATTTATCAACACAAAACAATTAGGCAAACCGTTGCTTCATCGAGTGTATTTATCGATAAGCCAATAAGGCGGTTGACCAATATATGAGTAAATTTAGATCAAGTAATCCCCTTATACACTTTAATCAGAAGAATCTATTTAATAAAAGGGTAAAACAAAAGAAAGTGATGCATTTATTAACTTAATAATATATTGTCACACGATAACAATTCGAAATTTAAAAGCATTTTATTTTTTAATAGTATATTTGAAAAGTTTGATTTGAAATTTTTACATTATCTTTCTTTCTGTATTTTGAAATAGGAAAAGATATACTTAATTAGAATAGAAAACCCAACTCCAGATTTTATATGATAAATAAGTAATTGTGAAATTATTCCACTGTGATAAATATCACAAAATTTTAGCAATAAAAGTTTCTTTTACCACATATTCCATAGTTTAACAATAAATAATTCGGCACTTTTTTTCCCTTAAATGGCTTTAAAACAATTAATCTTGCTACAAATAATAATCAAGAAAGCGAAATCTAAGAACTTTTCACTTTACGCTATTTACATTGACTACTTTCTCTGGAAATAAAAGTAGTAAAAAGCAGTTCGTCGAAACAATACAACGATTATATGATGTGTTAATTAAAAAAAAAAAAGATAAATTTCACGTTTCAATAAAAGTTTTCTTTTCTTTTGATATTTTATTTCTCCATTCAATTAATTCGAATGCATTCAATCATTGTAGAATTCTTTTCAAAGACCTCCCTCACTCGGCTTCGCAGACATGAAAGAGCGAACAATTAACCGAATTTGATTCTTTCTGAAACAATAGTTACTCTTTTTTTTTAAGGCTCTGCACGCAATTCATGAAGACGGAGACGATAACACGAAACGAGATTTTTGTCAGGATATTAAATTGCCCTTGCTTGTTGTGCGGCTCTTATTATGTCTTCAAAAAGAAACGATGATGATGGAATAGAATTATCTGGCAGTTGTTCCATCCTCGTACGCTGAGTGCTTTTGCCATCTTAAGATCTACTTATTTTCTCTTCTAAATTCGGTATTTCCGTTCGCTGTCTTTTTTTTTTTCGAAGTGAAAGTTGTAGTGGAGGAATTTTTATTTATTTATTTCTCCCTTTTCGCAGACGATCGTCTGTGGTGGGAAACATTTTCGGAATTGAACCTGACATAAGTATGCGTCATTCTTTCGCTGCAAGTCGTGTATAGAATTTTGATTAGCGTTTTCGGCGGATGTCCCCATAATAACACACAGTGTAAATGTTATTTTTTTTTTTTCAAGTGCCGTTTTCAAGGAAAAGTTACGGTCTTTTCATTGTATAAAATGAGTACATAATTTATGATGTCTGAACTGATAACATGTAATTTGAAACAGATATTTTTGTGATTATTAGGATTTTTTTCTCTACTAGTTTCTAGGAGTGGTAATGTCTCGATATATATTATTAGGTAAATATATGCAAAATGTCTGATATAACAGGACTGATACTGGTGTTAAATAAGCTGAACGGTCACGCTTGTTTGCTTATGGCCCTCTAACTGTAAAAACATTATGTAAATGGAAACCAGTGATTTCTTTATCGTGCTTCCTATTATAATATAAGAAAGTTAAAATCAGATATAGGAATTTATATTTGAATTATTTAAATGCTTTTGAATATTTTGCTTTATAATGTCTTAAAATTTTTTGACTTGTTTTATAAAGAGCTAATTATTAAAATAAAATGTATTCATGGTGTATAATTAGTTGTATAATTAATGTAATATTTGTTAGAAAAGTTAGTACATTACTAACTTTGGACAATTATTTCCTCAATGATTCAATTTTGTGAATAGAAGAAAAGTCTCAGAGTAAACAATTTTTTTCCAACATTTGCGAACAAAGAAATCAACTTAATCAAACGAGGAATGAGGACACATTGTATTCACTCTAATATATAGATCACCATAATACCCTAATAATGGAAAATATAAATTGTTCATACATAATAGTTATAGTCAGAACGTACATTGAAATGCAATGTCTCGAATATTTCAATCTTCATAAAACCCAGGTTGTCCCATGCGTTCTGTATAAAGTGAATTTTTATTAATTATGAAATTAAATATGAAAATTTTGAATGTTATTCTCAATGTATCTGATTTATTCCATGTTCCATATTTTATATTTCATTACAAGAAAAGTTATCAGAATATACTTTTCAAAAATGAATTATTATCTATATTTAACCAGTAAATAAAAATAATTACGTTGATTGCCAATTTTTTCTTGGCATATGTCCAATTTTATTTGAAAAATATGACAAGGAAATTCTTAACATAAAAAAATAATTATTTTTATTGAATCTGAAAACGCTTATATAAATTTCAATTCAATAAATGTTTATGATATATGTTAAGTGTATTATAAAAGAAAATAATAAATTATGTTTTATTTTATTAATGGAAATTAAAATAATCTATATTCTTATGACTCTTAAGAACCTTCAAGAAAAATTATTATTTTTTTAAATTATAGAACATATAATCTAAAAAATTATTCCATTTGCAAAGTAATTCGGGATTTGTTTAAATGTTCCACGAAACGCTGTATTTTTAACATTAAAAAAAAATAATAAATAAAAAACTTTGGGAAAGGAAAAGTTTTTTTATTTGATCTCATATACTCTAAACAGCAATAAAAGAAGAAGGAAAAAAAAAAAAAAACTCTTTCATATTTTCAACACAAATAACTTCTGATTGTACCAAGCCCTTTAAAATATCTTCAGAAGCAGAACTGCAACAAAGGAATCGAAGCATAAAAATAGAACAAAAAAAGGAACACTTAAAGCCCCAACCCGTTACTCCCGCCATTCGACCATAGAAAAGTTCTGGCATTTGAAGAAAAATTTCCATTTTTATTCTTTTCATTTCTTGGAAAAAGGATTTGAGGAAGAGCAGAAGCGTCGTCGGCTCCCCGTTTGATAATAATGGGACAGCCAGACCACACCGGGAGCCGAAACAGTTCTGTTCTTCACAAGGGGTTTCGAATTTAGTATCCACGCCTTCAAACCCCTCATCCGCCGCAGTTAACAAAATGTTTGGAATTTACAGTAACCTTAAGTGGCTCGTTATTCACTTGGGTTTTCTTCAACGCATCCGGTCTGAAAAATTACAGACTCACAATCCTCGGGAAAAAAATAAAATAAAATAAAGGAATTAGGTCTTGGTTGCACAGTAAATAAATAACCCATTTGGAGACGGTCAAGTGTTAGTATAATAAATCAAATGAAAATATCATAATTAAATGTATATTTGACGATTACTGATTATTCTCCACAATTGTGAAAAAAAGGGAACAAATCAACATAAGTATCCATTTAAATAATTTATATTCACAATATAGACATACTTATTACAAGAGAAATAATTAAATTTCTCTTATATAAATTAATATATTTATTTCTTTAAAAAACTTCAAAATTTTAAGTTTTTCCATTGAAACGCTTCTTATTAATTAGGAATATTGAAGTTATTTTGTAATTTAGACATTCCAGACAATCGCAGGTTGATTGAGTATAAATCCAATTCCATATAAACGTATAGTTGTATTTATTGTGGTGTTCTATTTCATTTGTGAGGATATAATCAAATGTTTCATAAGTGAGATTAAAAACAAAATAAATAGAAAATAATGAACTATTTTCCAGAAAGTTGTTCCCTTTACATTTTTCTTTATTCGAAGTAGTAATTAGAAATGATTTTAATCATTAAGAACTGTCATGGATTAAAGTCTCCAGAAGAAGAACAATCGAAATGAATTATAAGTTCGATGAAGCTTTAATAGTTAACCTAGTTCGAAAAACAGTTATTGTAATTTTCGTGTATTGTTAATGTAATTAAAATCATGAGATACAGTGAAATGTTTGAGGAAATAAATTAATAGTAGTTAGAACTCATGCATTTTAAATTAGATAGTCATATGCTAGAATTGCAATTAATAATTAAAAATATTAGACATTAGTAACATTTAAAATCAATTGAAATTAAAAGTGCCTCAAAATCTACTAACCTTTTATTATTTTGAACCATGTACTACTAATTAGACAAAAATATTGTATATTAAAAGAATATGTGTGAACACAGAAATTATTACTTTATACATTGTCTTCCAGTTAATTCATCAAAGAATAATTTGATAACCATCATTATAGAAACTGATTGATATATTAGAATAAACAAATTTTGGTATAATTGACATACTTTTCAACTCTTAAATAAAGTGCTTTTGAAGATTAACAAAATTAAATTAAATATATATGTTTAGATACAAGTATATCTTTCTTTATTAAAAAAAATCAAAAGAGAAATCAATATATGAAAAATCTACATAGAATATAATTGGTTAAATATGATGTGTGGCATTTTAAACCAGCATGGCATCAGCTAATGTGTACAAGTGATTTTTAGCATTCTGTATCAGATTAATGTAGCGAGCTAATATGTATTTGACGGTACTTTTTCGTTAGCCGGACACAAGAGGAAATTCGCCAAATAATCTACAAGTCTGCCAAATTCCTTACAAACATAAGGGGAATGTTCGTTTAGAGCAGGGGTCGCCAAAGTGGTCTATATAGACTCCTAGGGGTCTATTTAACAATAGTAATGGTCTATCTGACCGAAGGGGTCGAATGGGGGTTTATTGGGACTCGAAGGAAAAACAGTTCTTAATACGCAAATTACACATATCTAACTGCGTACGTAAAAATTTAAAATATTTTTATAATTGACTTAATATTATATTCTTTATAGAAAAAAAAATAATAAATCAGAAAACAATCTGCCCCTTATTCCTTGGCGTTTCCAAGTTCGTATATGGTTGAAGTCGGTTTCAGTCACGTTAATTCAATTTTAATTAAAAACAAAAATAAATTAAATGTGGAGATTCGAGGGGATTTACGGTTAAAATTGACTAATTTCGAACCCAAATTAGCGAACCTTGCCAAGATACACCAGGCACACTCATCTCATTAAGAAGTAAAAAATCTGTAGCTACTTTACTTACTGTTTCTGATTTATATTAAATATTTAGACTAATATATAGTTTTATTTTAATTACCTGAAAATTACCTTTGTGAGGGTCTATGGAGATTTCGAAAAATTATATATGGGGCGATGATCAAAAAGTTTGGCGACCCCTGGTTTAGAGCAATGTGCACTATTCTCTGAATTCATTCAAAACAAAGCACGTTTTCCTTTCTATCTTCCATCTTAATTTTTGTTTTAAAAATGAAGAAAATTCGGGATTTACTTGAACTGAAGAAGATGCCGTCTCTTTGCTTGGCGACTTGTTTTTCTTACAATTAATCAAAATATGTTTATAGTTAAGCGTTTTCGCCATTTATTCTGTTGACTGATTTGTCATTCGCTTCACTTGGCCACTTGGCTCACGTTTGGTTCACAATTGGTGAAGAAAAAGTACCTATTTGATACACACTGTATTCTTGTATTTGATGCATTTGACACCGAGATAAAGTCGCACATTCTGAAAATATTTTATTTCTTGTTTAACTGAAATACTCGATGATATTTTGAGAAAAAAATGGTGCCGTTACACTGTTGCACACATATTATATGACATGTTTAATATAAATAGTTAATTCTTCTAACAATTATTAAAAAAATTTTAATATTTGCAAATGATGCTGAAAGTTATGTCTAATTAAAATATAATAAAAAATGTTTTTCAAAATCAATTATTATTAAAAAAAAAAAAAAAAAATTAATAGGTCCATAACTGAAAAAATAATATATTTCTTATTATTTTATAATTCTTTTCTTTTCTTTTCTTTTCATTTCTTTTTTTTTTCTTTTTTTTTTTTTTATCTAGAATATATTTTATATTCCATTACATTTTACATACCATGATATGACTTAAAATATGTCAATGCACTCACTTATTTTCAGCAAATTTTGAACAATATTCTTGTTAACCCTTTCGTGCTTTGCAGCAGTGAACGCATGTTTTGTGCTACAGTGATATTTGGGGCCAAATATTATTACTCAATGATGATCTTTGTTATTTAGTTGCTCATAATTTTTTTTGTAGCATCTTGTTATATTTTCAATTTTATTGATCTAAAAATTGATACTAATTAACTATATGCATTTATTTCTTTGAGTCTTCTCTGGTTTCAATTTCTAAATTGGAAGATTCAGATGGTGCTGCCATCTATGAGCCAAAAATCGTACTTCCACCTTCGTATGAGGGTGCTCTATTCAAAAACGTAAGACGTTCCTTCTCTGACTTGATTCGCCTAGTATCTGACGGACGGGCTTGGCATTGCCAAGTGTCATCAGAAACAACAATAACATTTATTTCTAAGCAAAATTTTATTTTAGTAATGTTTAAAATTTATTTTTTTCTACATGTAAGAAAGAATATATTGATTCACGGATATCTTGTGTATTTCATAATTTTGAATAAATTCTGTCTCCCAAAATGTATTTCTTGTAAATTTTATAAAATTTGAATCTGCATTTCATTTTTAAAAATTCTTGAAAGATTTAAATAACACTAATAACAAAAGACAATAAAGTAGGTTTTGTGCATTTGTCACACGGAGCTACATGGTGGTTTATTTGAATTATTCTTTCATATCTTAGAAGATCTTATATGAGGGGTGCTCTCAGGGACAAAGCCTTATAAAATTCAACCATAGATAAGTAGCGAAGTTGACATCCGAGGTAATAATCTCATTTCAAATTTCTTTACTAGACTAGGTATTTAAGCTTTATTGGATAACGTGCACATATGCAGATGACGGTATCAAGGTCAAATTGAAGGTCAATGTGACTTGTTATCAACAGAACTATTTCCAGCCAAAATACTCTTCATAAATTATTTTGAATTATGCAAATTATATAACTTCTAATAACCGTATTTGCATTAATTTTTTGTTAAGTTTTAATGTACATCAAAGGAACCATTTTGTGTTCGAAAATTTCAGGTCACTCAGTTAAACTCAGTTGACCAGCAGAACAGTGATTAATGATTTTGAATACATAATGTTCATTAGTCGCAATCTTTATTTCATGCATATTAAATTAAATTATCCGATCATTTTTAGCATCAAGCAAATAAATATCAAATGAAATTAAAGTACCGATCACAGTTGAAGTTATTAACTTTATCTAGAAAGCAGTCGGTCAAAATATAATGAGAGCTTTTAGAACTATTAAGAAAAGTAATAACTACATTAGCTGGTTATCAAACCACCCAGATAGGAACACATTACCTTCTATTAAACGTGTTATTAATCAGACTTTAGGTAAAACACCTGTGGAAGCTCATTTCATTGTGATGCGTATTTATCAGACATTTAATCAAGAGTTTGTTGCGATTACGAGGTCGCGCCATCTCTTGTAAATGGAGCAATAAGAACTTTTTTATGGATGGGGTCAGTTTGCATATAGAACAATGGCTTGTGTTATTCAGATGAAATATATCTTGTGAATATTGCTGGAGAAGTAAATCTTTCGCAACGTATCGTGACTTTTGAATGGCTAATATTGGTTTCAAGAAATTTGCTCTCAGTTATAGAATTCTTTCTTAGAATTAAGCCTATTTTTTCAAGGAATGATGGCTGACATATACTTAAACAGCAGCAAATTACCAAAATTCTGACGTGTAGTTTCTTTCCTTATAAAAAAATTTAAGCGTATATATAAATAAACCAGGTAAGCAATGAAAAAGCATACTAAAATTTTATTAAAATGTTTACTAAAAAGGAAAAATATAAAATTAATTTTGCATTAATGTTCTATTTTGTGTTTCTCATGAGGTGCCAGAGGAATAATGAGCACTCTATCCTTCGGTTCAACAGTTCGTGGGTTTGAATCCCACCTTGGGTTTGAATGTTTTAAAAGCCACTTTAAACTGAATATTTCAATCTAATTGATTAGTATATATCAACACAAATTATAAAATGCATTTAAAATTTCCAAATAATTAAAGAGAAGAAGGTACAAACTTTAATTTTATAATGATAAAAAACACCATACAAAACATCAAAACTAAGGAAACCATTCGTCGACGCTGTTCTAAACTACCCATACCAATAATACTATTCTGTTAATGTCTTCAGAAATTCTAAATTATTTAATTCTTTTGCCCATTTTTTATGCATAAATTCAAATTTTATTATATGCAAGACGTAACATTTGTGACACAACTTCTAATAAATAATGAAGAATGTAATAAAAAAACAAATACATTAAAAAAAATTAAAATGAGAATAACGTGTTATTTTAGTTGGTAACTTGTTATATTAACATGTTATATTATATATACATGTTTCATACTATGTAACATCTTATATTAATTGATAAATATAAATTGAAATTTTATTATATGCAAACCGTAACATTTATGATATAATTTTTAATAGTTAACGAAGTAAGTACTGTAGAATCGAATACATTAAAAGACTAAGATGAAAATAACATATTATATTTTTTGATAACTTGTTTTCATTTTAGTATTTTTCAACTGTGATTTTGATGTATTCTTGTATTAGTATCGTAACGTACGCGTTTAGATACATATGATTTTTAATTCCCAATATATTTCAACCATGAGAAACGCATGATCATGCTGCTACGAGAATATAATGTTACACTGATAGAAAAAATGCTTATTTTTTTGTAAAATGAATAAGAAAGGCATGAAAAATTAAAATGCATAAATATTTACGTACTTTTACTGAATAATGCGTTATTAAAGCAAACTAATGCGGCAGCCAATAAATCCAGGAAATAAATGTAGATTTCGTTATGAAATCCAATAGAACCAGATACTGGAATGAATCCAAATAAAAATAATACATATTTTTGTAGTCACGAGTCACGTAATTTATATCTATCACAAAAATTGAAGTAAAGCCAATAAATTATTTTTATGAATATATTTGGTATTAAGTCAAATATTTCTAATTTTTCAACTTTTTCAAAATTTATGAATCGCTATGAACTTTTTTTAGGTAAAATCTTTTTCTGATAATATTATTAATACATTAGTTCGATCTTTTAGTTTTTATACTGAATTATAATCTATCTTATAATAAATTATCATTTAACATTACAATGCATTGCTAAATGGTTAACACGTGTAAGAATTCAGAAAGTTACAGTTAATAATGATGAGAATGAATAGATAGCATAATATTCCATTCCATCAGATAAATGTATGATAATAACATAGATATGATATCTGTATGTTAATTTGTGGCGATTTGATATATCTCCATTTCTAAGACAGGGAATATTAAAGTCAGTCATCAATTAAAGTGTAACTTGGATATTTGACTGCAAATGGAAATTATACGGCATTATGTCTTTATGATAGAATTCCTATCTTATCGTTGCCAAGAGCACAATGTACTTATCAAATGTAACATAGATAAATAATTATCCCAGAATTTGTAAGGAAAATATCAAAGATTACAGTCGGTAACTCTTCACTAATAATTAAGAATACTCTGATCAAGTTATAGATATAGTTATTTGTTAATATAGAATATATAATAAAAGGAATAAATCTTTGAATTTTCAAAGGATGTAATATTGATAAAGCTTATGAGTATGGGTTTCAAAGGTTACAATATAAGAGATTTCCTTATTTAATTTGGGCAAACAAATGTAAATATAATAATTAGAATCTTTTTTTTTTTTTTTTTGTTGAATAGTGAAAGAATTTTTAGTGTAATTGTGGGTTAGGCAGTTATGTAATTTTACAAAATTTGTAAATCTATGATTCACAAATTATTACTGTTAAACAAAAATATAATTGTGAAGAACAATGGAAAAATTAATCCAGTATTTTTTAATTATAATGCATATGCTATTTCTTATCATACTCTCGATTTTTCTTATTGTCAATTAATCTTTCATTCACTAGAAAAAGAAACGAATATCTATCTTACTAAGAGAAATTCAATTCGTTTAAAATGTTTGGAGGATGACTTGATAATTTTTTGTAAAGATATATTAAGTTTCTAAAATGAAAAAAAAAATTAAATGAACTGTTGATTACCTTTTCTATAAAGTTTGATACTTTAAATATTCATCAATAATTCTAGTTCAGAAATATCAAGTATGGTATCAAATAGCTCAAATATTTGGTCCATTACATGGATGAAAGCTTTCACTTTGTTGTCTTGCAAAAGTGAAAAATGGAGTTCGTGTAGCCATACGCAGAGAAATTTTCAATCAAAATCTCTACAAAACTCTTCTATTATGTCCGTGTTGTTACATATGACACTTGGTGAAACCAAGCCCGCCCCTCAGGGTCTGGGCAAATGAACTCAGGAAGTGCGTCTTCCGTTTTTGAACAGAGCAACAATCTCATGAGGGTAGCTCACTGACTTTGGCTCATAGATGGCAGCTCCATCTGGGTCTTCCAATTTAGAGATAAGAAGCCAGAGAAGACCCAAAGCCTGGATTACTAACACCCCCAGAGGTATTAATTTGGGATGGGAACATGGAGGACATTGCGACCCAACTTATTTTACGTGCCCCAGTCTTCATTATTGAACACCACGGATTCATTACTGGATTTGAACTCACCACCTTCCGCCAACGAGAACGATACCTAAACAGACCAGGCCACCACGGCCTGAATCTTCGATTTTTGCATCTTCCAATGATCTTTTATTGGTGGTGCCTGATGTTTTTCTTTAGAATATTTTATAGATCTTTCTTTATAGAAGGATGTTTTTCTGTATCTTGAAGCAAACTTTGTGTTCATATTTGAAATAAAAAAAAATGTTCTTTTGTGTTTAGGGGAAGCATTCTGTTTTCTAGGCCAAAAAAAAGAAGGAAAATATTTCCATCGTTTATTGAGATTGAGAGACACAAGAGGGCCTTACAAAATAAAACAATTTCTTTAAACTTTCTCTTTATACAATTTATTATAACAGATATTATTTCTACAAATCAAAAATAATTAAAACGCAAATTAGTGAATCTCACATGTTCGACTTGATAAATGCAAGGTGGACTTTAGTGATGATTGCATTTTTTTGTCTGAATTGTAAAAAACTTCAGAGAAACTAAATTTTGATATTCAAATAGATCAAAAAAATAATGCTCAATATTACACGTTAATTAATTTTTTCCCCTCAGCTTGATAAACCCATTACCATTATCAGATACATCAAGAAAAGGACTTCTACTTAATAGTAAAACCTTATTTAATTTAGCAGAAAAATAATTATTACCATAAAAGTTAATTATTTCTGAGTAATTAACAATGATTACACAAAAACTTCGGATTTCATTTTTCGTCAATAAAATTTTTTTTTAATGAAAACGTTAATTTTTCCCTTTTAATTTTCATTTAATATAACTTCCTGATGAAAGAAATATTACTTAAATTTTTTTTTATATATAAAAATCAGTCAATTTTTTGCATTTATTTATTGGTAACTATACACATACACAAGTCACAAATTTAATTTCTTAAAACTTGAAGCAAATAAAACACTAATTATTAATCCTTTTTTTTTTTTTTTACTAAACACAGATAAGGAAAGTTACGTAACTAACTCATTGACTCATTGATTGGATAAGAATATTTCATAATATGTCTCTAAGTAAATCAATAGCATAAAAAGAATATTTTATCCACTAATTTACACAAAATTCTCATCATACGTTATTAATGATTGATGTACTCAAGAAAATATTTCCATTATTTTATAAAAGTTGATGAGCGTCTCCTGAACTATATTGACGGCGGAAAATATAAATTTTTGATAATAATCTGGATTAGGGAAATTTCAATTTGCTGCTGAAATGGGTGGAAGTCTACAAAAATGTCACGTAATATCCAATCACATTTTTATGACGAGAATTGGGAAAAAAGTGGCAAATGTATAAGAAGCCAATAATGTGAGGGATTACTAGAGTTGCATGCAAGTGCGGATAAAATGTCTTTGGGAATTTTACATGATTCTATGGCTTCCAAAAGACAAATAGAAGATTCCGAACTCTATCATACTTTCTGGTGCTTTGAAGTAGGACTATTAATTATAGATGTTACATTATTGTCACATATTACAATTAATTACAGAGGATTCGTCACATCTGTCATACAAACCAAACAAACTTCACAATTATGATATCTATGGTTGCAGCGGGCATTAGTAAGATGGTATCCACCACAATGGTATACAGAAAGCTACAGTATACTAGACTGTATTTCAGAGTACCTCGAATTTGAGTTGGGGGCAAGTTGTGTTACAGAAGAGTCAAATGCAATCGTGTAGCCTGATGGCAAGTATGCAAGAGTCAGGTATATGTTATATATTCCAGAACACTTCAGATCTTATTCATTCTACAAGAGAAGCATTATGAATCGGGTAAAGATTTTGTTGGGACACACTACACCACCAGATTTACATTTCAATTGGTATTTTCTTCAACAAAACTCTACATGGCGTTATTTCCAGAAAAATTTGTTCACTCTAGTAAATTAGATCCTAGGCCCTTTTTTTATATGCAGAAATATTCTTAATACTACAATCAAATATATTATTTCTTGTGTATCAACCTGGATGATTTCTAACTCTAAGTTACAATGCGCTCCAAAAAATGTTGGTATTATTGCAAATTAATTAAATTACATTTGATGATATTTTATGCTATGATGATTTTTTCTTCTTTACATTTGATTATTCTTTTGTGAATTGAATAGATGGTATATGTTGTTATGGGATCGTCATGAAATTAAAGTGAAAAAATAATTTTCTCAGATTAAATCCGACTGTGTTATCAAGATGCTTAACAAGGTATCTTTCATTTTTGACCACGTATTTGCATTTCCATGACAAATAAAAATGAATGAACAGCCTCGAATAGAATCTCAGACGTGGTCCCAGACATCTTTTCAATTTTATCTTTGAAATAAACATTGAAATTTATGTTAATTTTCCCATCTCATTTTGCAACTTAAGATTTGTATTTTGGATACTTAATATAAGTTTATGGAGTTTCTTCCCATGATTGAGGTGCTACTGCTATTGTTAACTTCCTGCGTCGTTTAATATAATTCTCCTTCATAAATAACGTTTTCGATTTCCCTTTTTGTTGGGCAGCAATACTCATCAATGCATAAAACAATCACGAAGTTTCAGACTAATCATCAGACGTGATACAATTTTTTCTGATCTTGTTATGTGAATCGTAATATTATTTATTGAACTTTGAAATGTTGCAGTTCCACTCTCCCGAAATTTGCTACAAATGTATACAAAGGTCCATTCACAGACCACAAGTGCAATTCGTGACTATTCTATTAGGGAGAATGAAAATAAATAAAATAAATTCACACACACAGTATTAATAATGATGAAAATATAGGCCCAATCCCTTTAACTACTTCCATTAACTTATAGAAATAAAGCTTTGAACTGTTATTTTGTTACAGATTCTTATTTAACTTTTTTTTAACAATAATTAAATCGATTTATTTCAGCTACTGAAATTTAATTGTTACATAAATTAAAAATAACATTGAATCAATTTTAAGTAAAGCTGTTAATGATTTTGAAAAAAATTATTAAGCATTTAATTTTAATTATAAAAAAACAACTTAATTGTGTATATATATTAATTAAGTAGTCTAATAAGAAATTTAGGTGGAATTTTTAAGGAAAATAAAAATTCTCTTATAATAAATTTTTTTTATATAAAAAAATTTATAAATCCAAAATATCTACATATAATAAAATCCTTATTTTGTAATTGTCAATAGAAATTTTGTCAGTGGCTACACAAAATTTGATTTTGGTTTGAAGGATATGAGAAAAATCATTTCGAAAGTTTGATTACAGCTTTTGTGATTAATTTGAGCCATAATTAATGCTGATTAGAGCTCACTGTAAAGCTGCTTATTCCACAAAGCATATAGTTCTGGAATTCTGTTCGCTTCAAAAAACGGAAAACCGCAATTTCCCCTTTTTTTAATTAAGTCAAATAGTCATTTATGCTTAATTGCTGGAGGAGGAGAGAAAAAATATTTAGGATGTCGGATACTGCTTTTTTTTTACATTCTCACAATATTTTTTTTTAAATGTTATTTAGTATTTAGATTTTTAAAAAGGTATTGCTGCCACAATCGTTTTTTCACTTTCTCCAATACGTCACCATTCGGAAACGTTCTTTCTAAGTAATTCTTTGTATGCTGAGGATAGTCTGAGTTGGAATACTAAAAGTAATCATGAAAGTGAACAGGAAATTTGTTTCTACAATTCATGGTGAAAAATACTTTTCATAACTTTGAAATGATATTCTAGCTTAATTCTCAGAGCAACTTAAATTCAATTTAAAAATGATTAAATGGAGTTTCGAAATGGTATTATTTTGCAGAAGTTGGTTTAAAATTGTATTTAAATAGCAGTTGGTATACTTTAAAGGGACTATATTAATGAATGGTGTGTTATACTTCTTCTTGTTGTAAATAAATTTCACAGAAAGTTGAATAATTTCAAATTAAGCTGTATTTCACTTTTGTGTTCTGAAAATCTTACAAATGAAACTAATGTGAGTTTCTCTTTCCTTTTGGTTGTTCTACAGCAGCAGCTTATCTCTAAAAATTTTATATATTTCAGCAATTTATTTAGTTTCTTCTTGTTTGAATTAGTCCATTATAGAAAAGAAACGTTGATTTGAGCTGCAGTAGTTTAACCTGCAATGTCTCCTTTTCAATCGGGAAGTAGTATCTCTTCAACTAATTCCTATATATTCATATTAATAGAATTAATGCTCAATTACTTTTGACATTCGATTCGGTATTTTTTTATTCTATGCCGGCTTCGGCATCTCTGCCATTAATTAATTAATGCTCGGCGTCTTTGCCATTAGACCCAATAAAGTGATAAAGCATAAAAAGAATTAAAATTAGCATCCGTAGAGTTGTCTTCAAGAAATTTAAAACGATTGGGGCAATGCTTGAGGTTGTCACCATCCATACCTCCAGGGCAGTACAGATGACAGCAAGACGAAACCTTGACTCCAATAAGATGTAAATGCTTTTGTAAATAGCCATGTCCCGTAAACAAACGAAAGCAAGCAACTCCAATCGATCGAGCAAGGAACTGAAGATTCCACTAGCGGAGTTGGAGAGTTTTGCTGAGCAAAACTCTCCAAGTCTTACCCACAGCTGTATTACTATACAAGAAGGTTTATTAATTTTTTTAATTTACTATAAATGACTCGTTTTAATACGCAGAGACAAAGGAGTGTCAGGTTATGATACGAGAGATCCCGTTTTAAAAAGCCTGTCAGCCACTTTACTAAAATAACATGAAGTTTTGGTGCTGTGATTCTATGCCCTCATATAGGTTCATTTTCATATTTTGAATCATAACTCGTGTGAAGATGGTTACGTTATAATTCCTGACTTCACACAGATGCATTGACGGTGCTCTTAACTACTTTAAGTCTAATATGTTTATATGAATATTTCAAATATATGCAAAAAATAGAGTGTGGATTATTTTAAGTTCTTTTGCAATTACCATTTTGAAGGGTGGGCTTCAAAAAATTGAAGTTTGTTAATCTGGAGTTTAGAAATGTTTGAAGTAAGGTGAAATCCTGAGACAATACCCGAAATCAACTTTCAAATACTATCGAAAGTAGGGCAACTTCGATGTATTTTTTTCACCTGGTAGATTATTCTGTTCCATAAATAATAATCATTATTCTAAAATTCAAACTCAGAATCATCGAATAAAAAAATGAAACTCTCACTAACTTGCAATATGGACAGTAATATCAATTTCAAACTGCAGAATAATTTTTCTATTTAAAAAATTCTTTAACAAAAAAGTTTTGCACTTTTTTTGCAATTATAAAATTAAATTTGATTTCAATTGTTTTTAATTAAAAAATTTTTTTAAACTTTTTTACTAATGTATAATTTTTGTTTTGATTAATTAACTGTAATTTAGGAGAATAAGAAAAATATTTTAGTAAGAAAAAAAAAAAAAAACGTTCAACTGACAATGCTTTCTGATTTCTACCTAATCATTACAGCCAAGTGGTAAATTTTTCTATCTTCAAAGTATACTTTATCTTGTTATATTTCGACCCGAAAGTCATTAAAAGATATCACAGTAAGAATGCGAATTTGTTATTATTTTCTAACTGAATTTTGATTTCTTTGGATGCGTGATGATAATAGCGCAACATATAAGTCTACATTTGATTCCCAAAAAGAAAGAAAAAATCACAAATGATATTTTTTGCCCATTCCGCGAAGAGCATCGTTTCATAGCGTGATAGAAAGAAAAGATTACTTGATTACTTGGCATAGTATTTTCTTTACCATCTTGTTTCATCTTCTTTTCTTCGCCATTCGAGCCAATCAGCTTTTTTTCGCCAGTTCTTGCTATCAATAATGGATTTACGACTTGAAAAGATCTGTACTCAGCACGAAAGAAATCATTTCTCTAATGCGTGTGATTACCTTTCGGTTTTATCTTTTTCTTTCTTCCTCAGTTTATTTCAAATGAATCCCAAGTTTGATTCGATAATACTGGACTGAGGTCTGCTTCTAAATATCACTTATGAAGTGGCGATGAAATTCTGCCGCATTTTAAAGACCGGATTAATACATTGCTATTTCGAAACAGTCGCGTTGATTATAGTTCCAGACAGCCATAATAACCTAGATATTATGATAGAAAGTGGAGGTACATAACCCATTCAATTTGTTTTAAAAAATGACGCAGTGAAATGATTACTGGCTGAATACGATTTTCTAAACAAAAAATATCCAGAAATGAAGTGAAGTAATCTCACAATACAAATATGAATGACGAGATCAAGATTTTTTTTTATCTTTGTTAAACGAGTATCTGTGCAATTATTGTATATATTCCACATCATTAAAAATTAATTATTTTCCAGATGTATAGAATATTATTATGTCTGGTGGGGTATTTTTGTCAAAAAAAGAAATATTTACCACAGCATATGCGTCTATTCAAAGAAATTATTTCATTAATATTTCCTGAAATTAGAAAAAAAAAATTATAAATATATGTTTCTGGAAACTTTTTCATTTTATGAAGGAAATACTCATATTTAAAATAAAATTTTTCATTTGTGGTTATTTTTTTTATAATTACATGTTTTCAGTATTTATTTAAGTCAGTTTTTTTTTTAAGGATTTTCATTTATCAATTCTTTAGAAGAAATCAAGATTTATAGCTAACAAGTCAAGGTTCTTGAATTTATTGGTATTTTGTCGGATTACAAACCTTATGATCAATAATTTTCTCTTTGATCTTTTTTATTATTTTATTTTTAAAACAGAAAAATGTTTAGTTCGTAGAATATCATAGGTATCTCTCTTAATTTTTAGTATTTTTTACGTATATTTAATTAAAGACAAATAATTCCATGATTAATAACTCCATAATTAGAAAACTTGTTTTCCTCTAGGTATCAAAGTACTATATTTAAGGTTTTTGGCATCAACATCATCGAATATTACGACAAAATTTTAAAATCATTTGCTTTTTTCCAACAAAATATAATTTTAACTGATAAAACTTAATACCAAAATCAAAACTTTTGTAGCTAAACATTTTAATAGCTAAAAAGATCGCTCTAATAATGAAATGGTTATTTTACTCAATTATCCTCGTGTACATTCGTAAATTACTGTATTTTTGAATCACTTTTAATTTGGCCGGGAAAATCTAAAAGATGATATTTAATATACTTTACGAAAATTTCTCAAAACGTAATTATAGGAAAAAGAAATGTTACGGAAGTTCTTAAAACTGACATTGTTTGATCAAACAATGAGTTTTCTGATAGATTCCAACAGAGGTCTCTAGAAATAAAAAGTGAATCCTTTCATGTTTATTTAATTCATGATACATTTGCATAAACTCTCTCTCTTTCTCAGTGTACAGGGGGAGTCTAAATTGTTTTTACAAATTAAGAGGGTTTGATAGTATCCATCCAGGAAAGCAATTATTACCTAGGGACATAGGGTCCCATTCCACTATGAGAGGCAGAAAGAGGAATCACTTGAACATACAACATTGTTGAGTAAATGAATGAATAATACCAAAACTTTCACAATTGTATTTATTATTAGGTAAAAACACAGCAAATGATCAAAATGCTGACCACATGTGTCGTTGCACAGTTGACACCAGTGGCGGTATGACTGGTGCACCCTCTCGAAGGTTCCTGGTGTTGTGTTAATTTTGTCCGTGGCAACAAAGATTCTAGCCACGAAACAGGTGGCTCATATATTAAAGAGTTCATGTGTTTCCAGAAGAAAAAGTCCAGTGGATTGAGGTCCGGTGATCGAGGAGGCCAAGCCACAGATTCCCTATGTCCAATCCATCGTGCCGGATAGCATTCAAGAGAATTATCGGACGATTTTATCAGATAGTACTTGAAGCAATAATTTTGCGCTATTTTTAAATAACAATGTCTACCCTGATTGACTTTCTCCGGTAACCAATAAGAGCAAAATACTGCTTCTTCTGTGTAGAAATTTGCATAAAATAAATTCGTGATAGATTCTTGATGCATTTCCACTTTCCTCTTTTCTTCGTCTCCGAGTGGAATGCGACCCTATGTTCCTGAGTAATTGCTTGTATAAATGGAAAACAATTAAGAATCATCCTGTGTATTAACGATTCAGAATGAAGCGAATAAAAATGAATGGAGTCATCATTTTTGATTAAGACTCACTTAGAAATATTGTTTTGTGAATTAACATATGAATGATATATTTAGAAAATATGAATAGAAATGTAATTCTAAACACAAGTTATTCTAATAATTTCTACCAAGCTGGTATACTAAATAAATAATAAAATCAACAGAAAATTTATAAGTAAATTTAAAGTCACCATTTCAGGATTAGGTTTAAATCTTTTAGTCCTCCTATTTTTATGTGTTTTTTATTATTATTAGAAAATTCTGAATGAAATTATTCTTGAATAAATTTTAAAGCAGTACTATTAATAAAAAATATTAAACTTGTATACGTATCAGTATCGTTTATAAACTCAAATAATTGTAAAATTAAATTATTTTAAGAAACTTATAGTTATTGCACCCAGTAAAACTAAAAAGCAATAAAACCTAAAATCTGTGAGATATCAATTAAGAATAATGGATATGCTGAACTCTAGACATTTTTATTACGGGAGAAATTTCTATTCAAATATTATATTCGCCCGGTTCTCTATTTGACATTTTATCATCTGTACAAACATCTGTCCATATGAATAAACTCATGATGCTCTAAAACGTGATCGAAGCGCATATTTGAAACGAGCAGATTTTGGCTTCTTTCACAAACTAATCGAAATATATAATGGAATACATTTTTATTCCTTCAGTCAAAGAAAGCCAATACCAAAAGAATCCAATCCATCGAAACCATCATTTCTGTTGATTGCTTCTCCCCAATTGCTTCTCTTGTATATCTTTCTTAAATAAGCACGCGATATCTTCGGGGCGAGATCTGATAAGAGTCCCAAGCAAGCAATTATCTTTTCCCAGCTTATTATTAACGTCCTATCTCGAATCTTGACACACTGACTCTGGGCTTGTTTACCCTCTTCTCACCATGACCAGTTCTCAATGTTCTCAACTCTTGCCGCGTTTTTTTTTCTTTTTTTTCCCTTTAGACTCGAAAGGAAAAAAAAAAAGAATTAACATTAATAGCTAGCTGATACAAAAGCTATATGTTAATCAGTTGCTGACGAGTGTGGAATGATTTGGGAATTATAATGATCTTTATTATTCAAGTAAATTATTTTTAAATACTGACGTTCCTGTCGTAATATCTGTCAGTAAATTGTCTAGATTGCGCCTGATCGTTTGTATAATTTGTGGAAGAATTAAATTCTAATGTATACAAACAATATAACCATCATAATCTTTGAAAATACCAGTCAAATGTATATATAAGAATTTGCATTTACTAAGGATAATTATACTTTACTGATTTAAAGCAATTATATCAAAAATAAAGACCTGAAAAGAAATACAAATTGTCGAAGAAGGCACACATAATAAATTAGTAATAGTATAAGATACCAAAGAGTAATTGGAAATGTTTTTTTGTTTAATTAAATTCTTAGTTAATCTGCTGAATAGTAAGCTGTTTTTATCAACTCTGTTTATTGTTTTGAAGATGCTGCATCGAAGAAATTAAAATTAGTAGTCTAATTTAATGTTACTGAAATTTTTTTTATTTCAGCACTTTTCAATTCTCGTTAAAATTTTCTAGAATTATCGGAAACATGTTTTGTTTGACCTTATGTTCTTTTGCTGATGTGTTTTTTGAAAATCTGATGAGAAGGGGATCATTTCGAATATCGAACTGTCATGTTTTTAAAACATTATTCTTGTTCGTATCTTTATTTTGCAAACTTTATGCTCTACTTTTAATATATCAATGGTCGTCAACCTTTTAGCTGTGACTAGCTGTACCAATCTACCAATGTGATCCAACGTGACACATAGTAAAAAATATTTGAAACAGTTTGATTTCCTGGAAATATGTGCGGAGATATGGAATATTAGTTTAATTACCTAATAATTCCTTACTGAAAGATATTGATTAATATAAAAATAAACAATATGGAATATAATAATTCCTATGATAAATTCCTATGATAATTCCTATGATAATAATTCCTTACTGAAAGATATTGATTAATATAAAAATAAACAGTATGGAACATAATAATTATTTTGATAAAATTAAAAAATTAAAATTGTACATGTTTTATGAGTTTAAACATACTACTAAATAGAAAAAAAAAGCAACGTAAACTATGATTAAATACAACATAATTAAAAAATTAAGGTTTCAATGTGAATCTTGTTCTTGCACCGCTCTATTTAATATAACAGTATTAAGTATAACTGTGCATATTGTGATATAATGTGCCACTGAAAATTGTTCCTCGTGCCGAATCTGGCACGCGCATCTAGGTTGCCTAAGCCTGGCAAATCTGCGTGACAAATCTTATATATATGTCCCACAAATATTATATAGTATGTTTAAAATTAATTATATGATTTAAAGTTACATTGAATTGGTTATCATATTAAGTATCTATGAACATTAAACTTTCTTAAGATCTAATATTTTACCCTTAATATGTTGTGAAAGTTTGAAAGAAAAAATATGTCAACTTAAGTGTCATTCAGCTATTTTTCATGGCTTAAGTCGGCAGAAAAAATCATCAGAAAAATTAAAGTAATAATATGAAATTGCATTAAAATATGATTGTTACATTACTTATTGCTCATCCCTGAATCATTATTAATTATGAATCATTAATTTCATATTTCACTAATTTTTTTTTAAATTGAATTTATGGGAATTAATTTTCCAGTGAATTTACATTTATTGTTAGCATAGGGACTTGTTAGGGGATTTGTCACTGCTTTAAAAAGAAACTTCTTTTCTTAACCTGCTGATTAAATGTTGATCGATGATTATTGATGATTAAAAAGTCAAGAGAACTAATCATTCCCCGGCCTCCTTAAGGAGACATGATTTTACTTTTTTTCCCTAGATCTTTTAAGGAAAAGAAAAATTTCTAATTACTTATATTGGTTTTTCTTAGAAATAAAAATTCGTATTATCCATCAAAATCTAGAATGAGATTTGTTTCCGTTAACGTTTCCACTATTGACAATTCGAGAATTGATGAGAATTGACATATTTATTTATTTCACAATACTGTATATTTAATTGCAGGTAAAACTTTTATTTTCCATTTTACATGATCTTGAACATGTCTTAAGGTAATATTATAAATGATAATAAATAGATGCAAACCTACAACTTATGTGAAATCTTTTTTGTTCTTATTTATATTCAAATCGCTTGCTTTAAATAAGTGACATAATTTAACTGATTAATGTAATTAATTTAAAATTAGAATAAAAAATAAAGTAATAAATTAAAATTTGCAAGATTTTTTCTATGTTCCATTATTTTACTAATTAAAGATTGATTAATTTATATATATCTCGATTTATCTACTAAAATTCTTATTTAATATTATTACTCGGTTAAAAATTTCCGGTTTAAATTTTTTATTTAAAACACTCTATAATAAATAATATTAATTTTAATTAGACAAGTAAACTTCGATATTAATTTAGGATAAATGTGTTATCAATCAATGTCTTTTTAGGCTTGAAGGAGTTAGTTCTGGCTTATTGCAAACATTAGGATGTGATGTTTAGGCATATTGTGTTCAATCTGACACCAATCGACTACCATGGTTGGAACTTTTTGGTTTGGTTCGGGCTTTGGTTAATCTTAGATGCGTTTTCTTCGACTGCCAATTTTTCATTGCAGATTAATCAACCATTACAGATCATTTTCTAATGAATTACAGCAATTCGCTTATTGTTTCTTCCTGCAAAATATTTTCACAATCAGTCTCAGTTTCTTTAACTGCCAACTAATTAATGTGACCATCACTCTTACTTTGGAGGAAAAATGGGGAACAATGAATTGTCCTGAATAAGACTAAAACTTTATATAAATAGGGATTTAAGTAATAGTTTCTGTACAATCTATGCCAAAAAATTATTTATTTACGCCTGCAAAACTAAATAAATTTTAATCCATTTTATACTCTTAAGCAATATTGCATTTCATTGAACACTGAGAATGTATTATGAAAATAGGCTAAGTGTGCTAATTCTCCTACAAATGGATAAATGCTCACGTACACGTTAATATAATTTTTTAAATTAATTAATTTATTCTTTAATTTTAAACTGAATTAAGCTGAACCAGAAATTGTTTTATATTTATAGACTGGAAACAAGCTATTCTTCAATTGTTTCGAATTTTTTTTTTTTTTTTTTTTGTTATTAGAAAATCCCTACTTTATAAAAAATTTAAATAGTAAAAATATAAAAGGTTAAAAATATGAAATCTTAATTAAAGTTTTAGTGACAACAGATTTTGTAATAAATATAACTTTTTGACATAATAAAGATTTATCTATTTTCTTTTTAAATAAATAATTTGCTAACAAATATTTATGTTTAAAATTATTTGCACGAAACATGTTTAAAAAAATCTTTTTAACAAGTGTTTCGTTTGAACAAGTAGGAGGATTATAAGAGCAGGAAAATCATAATATCACTAGTCTTATATTCTTGAATATTCATTACCAAATAGAACATTTTAAATAAATGAAATAAATATACAAATTTATTATTTGGTCCCTCAATATATATAATTCTTGAATTCTATAAATCCTGAAGAATTCAGGAATCAAGAATTTGAAACTTATTCCCTCTGATTTGAATTCTTTGAATCCTCTTTAAAATTTTTAATTTCATAAATGTTGCTATAAAATAAATTTTATAAAATAATTTATTAGTCATTTAGAGAATTTTAAAATTTGTGGAATTCCACTTTCTATTTACTATTTCTTTCCATTTTTCTATTCCCAAAATAAAGTTGAAATTCCTTCTTTAAGAATAGTCTGTTGATAGAACGGCAAATGCGCTTGAAGAAGTAAATTTTATTTTTTCAAGTCATGATTGCTTTTTAACTATTATTCTAACACTAATTATAATCATATAACTAATATTTTTATAACTACAGTCATTTCGTCCACTCAGACGACTTAATGGATTTTCCCTCAATTGTGTTTAACGGAATCATGCTTCGTCTAATGTCACTATGAATATCCATTAATTAGCAGTTCATGTTTTTTTATTTTATATACTTACCACTTATTTTTTTTTATTTTCTTGCAACTATTTGCTCGCCAGAAATGAGGATCATTGCCAAGAGCTTACTATGCAGTTCTATAATGACAAAAATTGTTATAGATTCTTGCCAAAAACCAAATGACTTACAATTTTATTCTATTTACTTTTTGCTGTAATACTTCATTTTTTATTCATTTATGGATCAAGGTTAAATTACTTTCGTCTGCCATAATAAATAGAAATATCTAAAATAAAATTAAATAAAGTCTAGTCATCTTTCGTATAGTATGTAAATCCAAAAAATTAAATGTCGAAGTAAAAGTGTTTTATATAAATACATGAATTTTTTTTTTTTAAAATATCCATTTTAATGAAGTAAATGGTTATTCTTTAATGCTATAAATTGCATTTTATAAGATAGTTTACAACCTAGATTAAATACTTCAATGTATAATAATATTTTTCTTAAATATTCTTAATATATAAGCGTTTTAGAGAAGATTTTATGTGTTTTTGTTTGAATGTTTAGAGCTATTTACTTATCTAATGTTCCATTTAACCATTTAATAACTAAAGAAATTCGTAAATAATCGTTAAAAATTTCGAAATGGTACACACTTTCAAATACTGACTGCAGATATTTATTTCATTTATTACTATATAAAAATATCTCTATCAGTTCCAATTTCTATAATTCAATAACTTTCTGCTTTTGAATTCGAACTTTTAAAGCTGCTAATTGAATTGCAAATTTAGCTTTATCTTTTTGCAATGTGATAGAATTCTTACAAAGTTTAATACATTTGAAATTTCAATGTTATAATAATATTTTAAGAAACATCTGTTACAAAACGAAAATGGAATTTTTCAAATCTTAAAAATTGTTGAGTATTTATATTCTTGGTGTACAAAATTACAGAGAAACAGTCATTAATAGTTACAAATGGGATCCAATAACAGCAAAGAATCAAAGATAATTAAAATATTAATATTGTTATTTATATATTAATTAAAACTCTTATTTTTAGATTTAATTAATATGAAAATAAATGGTTATCATGAATTTTAGGTTTGTGAGCATATTAAGTTTTAACTAATTGACAGCTTAATTGTGCGGAATACTTCAGATTTAATTCTATTAAAAATTGTGTGCCTTTTCAAATAAATAGTATTTAAATTAATCTTTCTATTAAAATAATTTTTAAGAAAAAGCAATTTTAATAAGTGCAATATTGCGGTTTGTATTAAAAAAGCTTTAATCCAAACTCTATTATGAAGCATTTTTAAATGTCCATAATGTTTTTAGTTCTGCCTATCATAATCCCGAGTCACAATGAAGGAAATATGGAAAACTCTCAAGCTCTCACCAAACAGAGCTGTGACATTGAACTTCAGCAAATTAAATCCAACCTTGGATGTTGTATTCAATAGAACGTGGTCGCATCATTAATATATTTCGAGCATTATTTATTGTTTATAGTATATATGCTATTAAAATCTAGTAATAATCCATATTATGTATCTTGTCGAGTCTATTAATAATACGCGAAAACAATCTGTTGCAAAATAATTGTGATTATTAGTCAACGTTGTTTTAGAGCAATACAGGTGCTTGAAAAATAAACAAAGGAGGTTTTTCGTATACTAACAGAAGAAAAATACATTAAAAATATTTTCTTTGAATGATTAAAATTTAATGGAAAAAAAAATGAACAATACTTTAATAGCAATAATTTGTACGACGTTTTCTTCAAAATGGCATGTATTGTTGTCAAAGTCCAGTCATTATTTGTATCGAATATAAAGTGATGTCTTTTATCTCTTAGATCCACTCTAGAGACCCCAAAAAATTTACTAGAAAAAATAAACTAACATGGATGCACTTTACTATAATATATTTTAGGAAATGCGATAATACTAATAAAATAACTGTTACCCACAGAAACAGTGTTTTGTATTATGATTGCTTCTTTAAAGAAAAGAATCATCTGCTAGGCTAAAATATTTGTAGTTTATTAGTTCATCATATAAACCACAGGAGGCCAACATATTATATGTTCTTGGGAACTAAATTATTAATATTTGTAAATAATATTTATAAATAAACTTTTATTTTTCTCAAATCAGTGTCATTTTTTTGTTACTCTATAAATAAAACTTATTTAAAAAAAATTTTCTTAACTAATAGGCTCTCTAAGTGATTTTGGTAACAATTACTTGAATAAAATATTTGTTTTGTAACGTTAACAGAACTTGATATCTATTAAGAAAATAACTTTATTTTTACATACGTTAAATAAAAAGCAATTATTTATGATTAAAAAAAAAAAATAATAAAAAAAAAAAAACACACAACAAATAATGAGTAACTACAGTGGACCTAGGTTATGTATTAATAGTCTTAAAAATTTCACCAAAAATCTACATAGATTTAGATTTAATATTAGTGGATTAAAACTTCCCTGAAGTTCCAGTAGCCTGATTGGCAAAGTCATCGTTCTCGTTAGCATATGGAAGCGAGTTCTATACCCGACTCAGCGAAAGATCCGTCGTATTCACGATGGCAGCTGGGACAAGGCAGAAGTCGTGGTCTCTTAGTAAAACAGATCTGGATGGTAGGATCTGGAGGTGTAGTGCATGGTTACTTCTTCCAGATTAAGGCAAATTATATTTCAATTAGGTTGAAGAGTCATCAAATTCTAGGAATGTCCTAGCAGTTGTCAGAATTTATCAATTGAATAGGACACCTAAGCAAATGAAACTGAGGAAAAATTGGGCTGACGGGCTGTGAAAGATCCTATTAACCCCTATCAATAATCCATTCAATACGAAGGAAGAAAAAACTGCTCTTCTCACCTCTGTAATCAATTCGAGTTGTACTATTTTTCAAATTTCATCACTGCTAGTGTGGCACTGTATTTGTTAACTATTTGAGATGATTAAGTTCTGTCAACGTGGCAGCATCTGATTGAATAGATGAAGAATATTTGGCCATCTACCTATCGAGCTCTATATGCCCAACTCCGCAATTGGATAATAAGAATTTTATGACTTTTCAAATGAATAATGGATTTATAAAAGAGCATTATTTCCTTTCAAAGTTTTATAGGACCCAAAAGACGTCACGTGTCCTTAAATATAGTGAACATTATTATCTAAGTACTATATCTCTACATATTTGTATAATTTAATTAACTAGTTATGCTACTCTTAATTATCAAGGAACTACCATTAACCATTAATTATCAAGGAATTAACTTCATAAAATGAAGCAATAATGATTCAAAATCTATTATTGCTTTATTTTGTACAGTAAAAGTATCATTATAATTACCAAGTACTGTAGTTAACTGCATAAAACTATGCAATAATAATTCATTTTAATTCGAAAAGCCATCTTACTATGTAATATTACACCAAATGTTGTAATAATGAATGAAAAAATACTTTCTCTTAATGATTAGTTCTCTCAATGTCCTTAAATCGATTTATAAATATATTATAATTAATAATTCGAAATAAGTAATCATTCTTCAAAAGATAAAGATATCACACATGTACTGATTATTATTACTTAAGCTTATCATCAACCGTAAGATATTTTTCATTTGAAAACAAGACACAATAAATAAATAAAATATGATTAATCCTCGAGGGGACAGGAATGACTTACAAGCACAACACGTATTTTTTCTCTCGTATTCGTGTTTTTTCTTTAAACGAACAGCGAATCAAATGTAGGCTAAAAAATCATTCAATGGGAACACGCTTAGAATACGGAACGAATTGAATGAAAGTTTATCTTCCAAATATGGCAACGAATCTCATTCCACTTCGAAAGCTAACAATTGCACTGCGATTTTTCTTACCTTCCATAAAACGATTGTTGGACAGAGGTATTCTGACACTTTTCTGTGAAAATATTCCCTCTTTAATGAACTCTTAAATTCCGGAACGTGTCTCGATTTTCGAATATTTTTTCAATGCGTTTTCATTTGAAAAAGAAAATAAATAAAAGTTCGAATATTTATTTTTTTTCTATTTTCGCACTTTATATCTTCGTGTTTGCCTTCTTTTTTCGCATAGTTACGCGGTGTTCGGAAAATCGCTTTCTTTCTCGAAAGAAATGTTTTTACAGATATGAAGAATGGAATTTACACAGCGTTCCTTCCATAAGTCAGTAAGGGAAAAAGATATTTTGCACGTGAGAAAATGTTTTCCTTTAAGTTTAAAAAACACTTCGTAAAGAAAAACAGGAAAAGAAAGCTGTGCTGTTTACTATTTAAATTCTTTTTATCAAAAAAAAAAAAAAAAAAAAATCATGTAACCTGAGCTTACACATACAAAAAGATATCAAAGCGATGTTTTATAAATATGATTTTAAAAAATGACATTTTTTATGTTAATGTTTTTACAATGTGATGTAAGTACTAAAAGAAAATTCACTACGCATTCTCATAAATTTAGAAGCAATAAAAAGCAAGTACTACATAGAAATATATTAATTTTTTCTAGTCATTATCAATTTCTAAGAAAGCAGTGTTCTGAAGCTGTTATTGACTCAATTATACTATGTTTTTGTCGGTAGGTATTTGGTTAACTAAACTAATTAAAATTAATTGAATCAATTCAAATATCATTATTTACATCAGCAACAAGAAAGAATTTTTTAAAAAAAATAAATGTCATGATTTTGTCAATAACTGCTCTTCTTCTAAATGAAACATTGAAAGCAGGAAAATGTAATCTATATGGTCATCTGTGTAGTCCTTCTTACACATTTTTCTAGTTAGTAATCTTTGTAATAATCTTCTGAACACTATTTTATTTATTTATTTACTTTTTATTTTTATTTATTTTTATTTTATTTATTTATTTATTTATTTTTGTTGAAATAGAAATTCCTGTTGGTTTCTGTCATAACACAGAGTCAGAGAATATTTTGATTTCCTTAACATTTGCATATATGTCACGTATATTATTTTTATAATATGTCCACCGAGAGAATCGGGTACTGCGGAATTTTTCTAAATTTCTTCCGTTTCAGTAAGTGAATATGCCCCACTATTTATTAAAAGCCCTTTTATTAGGGTAAATAGTAGTAAAGATATATAAGATTCAAGCTCAAAAACCGATCCAAAGTCCATTAAGCAGAGAAAACCTATGCACGTTAAAAGTTCCTTAAAGTTCAATAGGCACTAGTGTTCCTTCTCTGGTGTGGCATAGTGTGTAGAAGAGCGTATTAAATCAAATTTAACTTTCTCACTTGAATATTTTTTAACTCTAAGTAACGACTAATTTTTTCAAAATTTACAATCAGCACAAATAAGAAGCCGGTAACGTATTCCAATAACCTAAAACTAACAGATATCCATACTGAAGTGCCGATGACGTCACTTAAACGTGGTTTAAAATTATAAGACGTTTAACTGCTTTGGTCGGCTGGAATAGGCAGCCGGAAATGTATAGCGATAACCTAACGTAACCCTTTTTTTCTGTTTGTGAATTTATATGGTATTTAAATCTATTTTAGATTGTAACCTTATATCTTTAGTATTTTCCTCACGTCTCGTTAGATTTTGATCAAATATTTTCATTGAATCTTTAAGCCTTTGTTGAGAGTAAATCGGAGGTTTCTAAGTGAAAAAAAATTGAGGTCGAAAGTTTTAACATCTACGTATATTTTAGTTTTTTCATTTAGATTTATCTTTCTACAAATTTGTGCACTTGCATGCTCGAATCATCATTCTAACTGAATCCATGGATATTTTTAGGTAAGAGAAAAGGATGTTAATGTGCAGGAATATGAAAATACAAATAGATTTCGTGATTGTGATGATTATCTCAATTTGTTTTCTCCTCATCGCTGTTGGAAGATGATATCTAAGAATGATTTTCGTGTTAAATTAAATTTTAAAAACTCAAAATGAAAGAAATTTTGTGTTTTCTTCAATTTGTATTTTATTCACTGGCCTTATTATAACCCCATGAATAAAATTTGTAACTTCTTATCATTATCAGAAATCAGATAATTTGTTCACGCCAACACATCACAATGCTAAAAATACAAAATGTTTTCGTTTTAATATAGAATAGGCCATTTCTTGTGATTTTAATATTCTGAGAAGAAATCATTATGCAAAATGATGTTATCATATCAGAAGAAATTTTATTTGTTTGCTAATTCTTTTTCTTGAATTTCAATGTCCCAGTCCTTTTCGCACGTAATTGAATTAAATTTTTATTAAACTTTCAACTGGATGAAAGACAATGAAGACAAGGATGATCGGCATTCAGTGACTGTTTTGTTTCGATGAGTACGATGTCTCAGCGAAGTCATTTAACCGATTCAAAAGCTTGGAGAGTTGGAGCTTGTTGATAGTTTAGAAGGGGGCCAAACTCAAGCCGAGGTAGCACAAACCATTGGAGTGTCACAAAGTGTGATTTCCAGGATCTGGAACCGTTTATTGGAGACTGGAAGTGCAGGCCGAAGACCAAGGCAAGGTCGTAGACAGGCTACAATGCCCAAAGAAGATCGTTATTTAGTGTTAACGGCTCGCAGACACCAAAATATGAACGCTACTCTATTCCAACAACACCTTTACTCCGTTACTGACATCACGGTTTCAACTCAGACTGTTCGAAACCGGCTTCATGTTGTAGGTCTGTATGCTCACTGACCGATGGTATGTGTTAAACTAGCATCAAAGCATCATCGCGACCGCAGGGAGTGAGCAGCAGAGCAACTGGAGAAGATGAATGGAGCAACTTAATGAATGGAGCAATGTTCTTTTCCTGACGAGTCCTGTTTTTCTGTTCATCCTGATAATAGACATATTTTCATCTGGAGGGACCGTGGCAGTAGGAATAATCCTGCTTTCGTGCACAAAAGTGTCAGATTTGGTGGTGGAGGAGTGTTGGTGTATGGTGACATCTCCATTGACGGGCGCACAGACCTTATATATCATTCGAGATGGACCTCTGACTGGTCGCCGATATAGGGATGAAATCCTCAAACCTATTGTAGTCCCTTATGCTGCAACAATTGGAGATGACTTCATTTTAATGGACGATAACTGCACGCCACATCGTTCTAACCTGGTGGAGGATTTTCTTTTCGATGAAGGAATCGTACGAATGGAATGGCTAGCGTGTTGCTTTCGAAAAAGTCATAAAAATTATTTCTAATTCCTAGTGTCATTTTAGTAAATGCATTAACAACACCTCTTTCAATCCTTCCAGTTGTATGAAAAAAGGTTGGCGAATGCAATCTTAACTTCCCTTCGAAACACATTTCCTTCAGTATAATTTCCTTCTGAATAACAGATATTTCTCATTTATATAATATCTAGTAATATCATGTTTCTAAGATTTTTTCTCACAAGCTTAAACAAGAAAAATAACAGTTATTTCTAATTTAAAAATATCATCAGGTGATATTTTATTTACAAGATTCATCTCCTATTATTAATAATCACATCATAAACTCTAAAAATCATAATATTTTGGACGCATTTGTTTTGAAATCAAAATGAAATTGACTTCTTTTACTAGTTTGAACATTCTTAAAAAGAAAGAAACCCAGAACACAATTTTATCTACTAACATTAAAATATAAATAGCTTGTTTGATTTTCTTTTTTCTACTTCAGAATGAACGGCTAAATTTCTTTTGATTTTTATGCAGCTCTTACAAGTTAAATTAATCAAGTCCTTTAAGTGTTGTTATTTTTCTTTCTTAAGCTTTCCAATTCGCCACGGTGAACTGGAGGTAAGAGGTTAAAGAAAGAGCTCGGTAAAAAGAGATGGAAAAAATTGTTTTGTCTGGAAACGTGAGCAAACAAAGAAGAAAAATATATTTCAGTTTCTAAATCTGAATTATTTCTGACATCTATGAAGGCAATTTACATAGCCAGAACACTTTTCATTGGCGAGTATACAATGCCTGGCTTGATTGCAGCTGGCCATTTTTACACCATTGTCTGCTTGACCGAGCAAAGAAGAACTGTAAAGGAGTCAGAGAGATTGTAAAGGTGCATGACCTTTCCTCCGTGCCTTTTGAAAAATTCTATTCTTTTTTTTAATTTAATGTGAAAAGAGTATAAAAGATTAAAAAGTCATCCTCACGTCTTTTGCAGTCATTAAGCCTTCCAAACGTAGTTAATTTTTTCTTCATGACTATTTTAAATGGTAGAATTAAAGGAATCTTTTTCCTCTTAATGTTTTGCATTGTTTTGTGATTTATGAGACTTTACAATATGTTCCATAATTATCGAAAAACATTAAGGATTACAAATGCTAGGTGCTTTTCATCACTATGGATTCGTAAATAATAACAAGCTTAGAAAAGAAAAATAACTCTAGAACTTTTTGTAGTTAGTATCTATACAACTTCATCTATATTACGTTTTTATAGCATGCAGTTTTATTTTATAGTAATTCGGAATCTACTTTAAACCATAGATATTGGTTGAATTAATTAATATGTGCAAAAATGACAGTAGAGTATTAATTAAACAAAATTAAATCAGGGATTCGAAGGCGAAACCATCAAATGGGAAATTGAAATAATCAGAATATCGCATTGGCAAGAAATCATTAGCAGAAACTTTTATACTCATTTCGATAACTAGTATCCGTCAACGATATTAGTTGTGATATTCCAACAAAGAACCATTGGAAGAACAAGTAATTCGCCATTTCTTCTAAGACTAAATTTTTTAATAATCGGCAAATTAACTACTTTATGATTGAATAAAATTACCCATTGAGCTTCAAATTTAGTTAAACTGTTGGATTTTGATTGCAAAATGATATAATTGTGAATTTCATATGGATGACAAATGTTCTTTGCAAAGTCGAATCTTTATAAAGAAAAATAATTGGTTCTGAAGAAAATTAGCATTGTTTCCATACCATGTACCATAAATAATCTTAAAATAATGTAGAACATAATTAACTAAAAATATGTTATAATTTTAATTGCAATATGCATGATTTTTAATTCTTTAGAACTGAGTAACTGGTTATGTTTTTTTAATTTACATACTTCTTCGTACCTAGCACAGAGTTGATGTCCACCAAAGAATCATTGAATCAGCAACCCCCCTACTGATTAATTTTGAAGCAGGGGACCAAGTAGACCTCCAAATACTAGACCTTCCATCCCCAAAGATATCATTTCACTACAAAGACATTGAGATCACATATTTAACGTGTCCCAGCTGCCTTTAATGAACACGATGGATCTTCCGTTAAGTCGAGGTTTGAAATCATCATCTTTATCTGGCTATGTTAAGAAATATGATAATAAACAAATATACTGCAATCGCTGTTAAATTTTTGGGCCATCTCTACTTGAATAATAGTATCAAAATTGAAAAAATTATTTTACTTTTTAAGATATTTAGTAGAACTGTAAAATTTGTGGACTACTGGATTGAAAGCTATATACGATATACAATATGTATCAGATACGCTAGAATGAATAATAATTATTATTAATTTATTTTATTATTTTTACTGCGCATTTAAGCACAAAAATATTATATTGCCTCAGTTGCACAAATAAAATCGATTTCTTTGCCGCATTATAATTAAAGTCCTCACACAAAATTTCTTTTAAACTCTGCTCTTGTTTTCTCTGATCTGAAAAAACTTTCCAGAAATAAAAAAAAAAAGTTATTTTATTATGTTTTCATTTTTCAAATCTATTTTTAATTCATTTTCAAATCAGAGACAATAGCTACAGTCCCGAAGCTACAATCGAATACGCGAAAGAAAACGCGTTTTTGTTTTGATTCGCTCAGTACGCATGCCCTGAAGCATGAAATTACAAATAACGGCCCCCCCCTCCCGTAAACAGCAATAAAAAAATAAATAAAAAAAAAAGAAAAAGAAAGAAAAGAAAAGGGAGGAGAGGGAGGGAGAAGATTCTCTCAAATTGAATTTTATCGAAATTATTTGCCTTAACTGCGACTGGTTGAATCAACAACTCTTTCAATTGAGCCGAAAAACCTGAACCCTTTCCCAAAAGCTCAGGTGTTCGCTCAACGGCTGGAGTAGGACAATTACATCTTCAAGGTCAACCACCATCTCGATGACTCATGCTTTGATAAGAGGAGGGAAAAGGGGTGGACGAAGTGCTTAGTCGAGAATCGCTATGAATTCTGTAAGGTTTCCACCGTTCTTGATTTTAAAAATAGCTGTTAGAGACTGGTGTCGGAGCAATTACTGTTGTGTGTAGTGGTTTCTAGCCTCTTATCCTCTTTTATTACAATCTGAACTTGTTTCTCTTTGTTGTGAAGTGTTAAAAAAAAAAAAAATGAAGGAAAGTGAGAGAGTTGATTGAATCTTTATCTTACGCTAATAAAATTATCGATAAATTCAATTTCTTCCTATCTTTAATTTTATTTTATCGTTATTTCTAATTTTTCCGAAGTTTAAAGTATTAAATATCTTGTTGTTTTAAAATAATAGATATGTGCTTAGTTAAATACTTGTCACAATAAATTGTAGTTTTATTGCATTTACAATGTATGATTTTATACTGTAGATTATTTTTTCATCATTTTTGCTTAAAATACATTCAATTATTATTTTTTTTCATATTATAATGCTCCTTTATTCGATTTTTGATGGATTTGAAACCAAATATATAAATAAATCTATTTACATAACTATAACATATATATATATATATATATATATATATATATATATATATATATATATCTTACAATTCAGAGTATCAATTCAATATTTCTTCTGGCTCTATAATACAAAGTCAAATCGACATCTTGATCATATTATTGATTGGAATTGATCAACCTAGACAGTAGAAAAGTGCCGCGGCAATTTTGTGTGCCGACTAGTTCTCAAAGGGTGCCGCCAAATTTTAGAAATGTATATAGTAAAAACTATAATGCTGCTTAACAACGAGTAAAGTTTGCTTAAGTCAAGAAAAGTACTCTATAAAAAAAAACATGTTTTTACATTTAAGTACCATATTTTTTACTGTCAAAAACTATTTCGTGTTCTCAGTATCCACAATTACAATTTTTTGCTTCTTATTTGTGTGAAATCCAATTTTTAGTTTTAACCAGCATAAAAACGAAAATAAGATAGATGTTAAATATAAAAGACAATATGTGAGTATTTTGTCATTTTAACGATCAAATATAAATGGAATTATAAAAAAACATCAAGCTCAAATTTCTCATTAAATGTATGCTTATTATTACATTGTAATTAACCCCTTTTTTAACCCCTTTATAAACGTACTGTTGCTT
>JAPDSC010047057.1:0-18281 GCA_026290005.1 Latrodectus geometricus
TAGACAGGATGAACTGCACAATACTTGTCAAACTAATCAATACAGAAATCATATTCCTCATCATTTAATTGGACTTGTGTATCAATTAGACTTGTCGGTGCTTTGCTCACTTTGAAAGTCTATATATGAAGATAAATATACTTCATTGTCATTAGCGTTTGGAAGTTCTGAAACTGATAAATTTGGTAATATTGTTCTCCGCTATAAAGAGAAGTCTGTACATATACAAATTGAATATGTAGACAAGTATTATATAAATAATTGCATTAGTTATGCTAAATTATTTACTAGAGAAAAAGAAAAACGAAGTTTCTTTATTAATGATTACTTTGATAGTTTTGTTAAACACCTAATTTCTAAATTAGATGGTTCATTAAATAATATAGAATATCTTGTTATCTATACCAATTCAGAATTGGGATTTACAGAACAAAAGAAATTAAAAAAAAGGGCGGTCCTGGAGTTTTTATCCTTTTAAATTTGATAGCATAAATATGGAAGAATGTGACATTTTAAAAGACTTTTTGTTTACAAATGACAATACGAAAGGGAGAGGTTTTTATCGTTTTTTGCCAGATAAAACAACAAGAGAAGAATTTTCAAAGCGATTAGAATTTTCGTCTGCTGTGCAAAAAGAAATAAAAGAAAGAAAACTTTCTCAGGAAGAAATAAAAGAAGCATTTTTTGATAAATTAGTATTTGCAGTTAATCAGCCTAATAGAGAAGACCTAAACAGTATTATTATAGATGAAATAGAAAAAAATAGTAAAGTTCAAGATGATTATATAGCATTACAAAAAGGAGTATTACGTGATTTAACAGCAACAGAAAGGGATAAAAAGCTTGGGAATTATATACCTGGCATGATATATGAATTCAGTTTATTAATGTCCTTCTTGCATGACATGTTTTTGCATAAAAATATATTTTCCATAAATTCTGAAAGCCATGGTATGTCTAATGACATTACTATCAATTACAAAGATAAGATTACTTACATAAAGGCTCATAATGCAGATAGTAATATTGGTCATAGTCAGTTGTTTCTTTCCAAGAAACATACGTTTTCTATTAATAAGCATCTTACTCTTTTTGTTGAAGAATTAAAAGAGGATACGAAATATTTTATTATCTATACAAATGCAGATCTAGACCTTACAGAAGAAAGGAAGTTAAAACAAGGGTCCTCCAAAGATTTTTATCCTTTAAAATTTGATAGTATAGATATTCAAAACAAGAAGTATAAAATTTTAAGAGATTGCTCGTGTATAAATGTGAATGGTCTCTATCAATTTGCGCAAGAAAAAACAACAAGGAAAAAGCTTTTAAGTCTATTAAAGCTTCCATCTTCCTTGCAAAAAGAAGGCAGCTTTTCTAATAAGAATGAAAAAGAAATAAAAGAAAATTTTTTAGATAAACTAATATTTGCGGTTAACCAACCTAATAAGGAAAAATTAAATAGTATTATTAAAAATGAGATAAAAAGAAATGATGAGTCTAATGAAGTTCCATACGACTACAAAGAGTTGTATGAAATAGTTACGTTGGTTAGAATCTCGTGAATTTGGCCCTATTACAAAAGGAATAATGGAAAAGCTTTTGGGAGATATAAAAAACAATAGATCTAGTTATCAGGAAATTCAAAATAAAGACATTAATGAAGAAATCAAATTTGCTAAAAGTGTAGTTGGTAGAGAAGGAACACCTGCATTTTATCAGTTCTTAGGTTTTTTAATTAAAGGAGAAGGAATAAAATATCTAGAAGTTTTAAAAGGAAAAGGAATAAATCTACCTCATATGTCCAGCATTTTAAATAGAGCAGGAACTAATGCTGTGAAAGCTTTTAAGGATTTATATGATCTGTGGTTTGATGCGAAAGGAAATAAAACACAATATTTAAAAACTCTAGAAGATGAAGGAGTAAATCTATCTAAGTTAAAAATAGGAGTTAAGGATTATATCCAAGCGGTATAAGTGATAAGGAATGGGAAATTTTAGAGTTGCACAAGGAGTTGCATATGTTGCACAAGGAGCAATAGAAAAAGACCAAGGAAGCACAACATCAGAGCAATTATGAATGCAATAAGGTATATAATGAGTGGTGGCTGTCAATGGCGAATGCTGCCAAAAGACTTTCCGCCGTGGACCACTGTGTATGATCATTATTTTAGATGGCGTAATAACGTAAAATTGCAGGAAATCCATGATGCTTTGGTGAGAAATGGTATGTAAAAATGATACACCATCGGTTGGGATAATAGACAGCCAGTCAGTAAAAACTACTCAAAAAAGGGATCCAGAGGTTACAATGCTGGCAAGAAAAAAAAAAAGGTCGTAAACGCCATGTTATTGTAGATACATTAGGCCTATGTAGCTAACGTTCATAGTGCAAGCGTTCAAGATCGTGACGGCGCTCTGAATCTTTTTTCTCAAGCTAAACAGAAAACTCCAACATTACAGAAGTTTTTTGCTGATCCAAGGATATACAGGTGAGCTACAAAATCGCTGTTTTCTGAAGGCAGGATGTCTACTCACAATTGCCAAAAAAGCTACTGATTCTGTAGGGTTTGAGGTCATTCTTAAGCGATGGATTGTTGAAAGAACTTTCGCTTGGCTTTCCAATTTTAGGCGCTTGAGTAAGGACTATGAACACTCGGCACTTACTTCAAAAACTAATATCTTTCTTCTTTGATATGATTACTATTATGCTTGCTAAATTAACTGCTTAACTCCATTCAAGACAGGTTCTATGGGAAAGGATAAAAGGGAAAGCACAAATACAGTCAAGATTTATGACAAAAAGCAACAAGAAGCTTTTTTGCGTTTATCAGAATTTATATCATCGTATTACTCTCTTTCCATTGAATCAGTGAGACAAGGCCTTTATTTTCCTTCATTTGAGGAACGTGGAGTTAATATTGATGGTAAGTGTTCTGCAATTACACGTAGCTTATCTCAAGCTTTATTATTACAGAGAGACAAATCATTTAGTAATTTAGAAACTTCATCTGAAATTTATGAGCTCAAGGTAAACTGGTACCTAAAAGGGAAGAGGTTTTTGCTTTTAGTAAATTTCTTGATAGTTTTGAGAGAAAGTTAGATTCTTCTACAAGTAGCCTACCTTCAAGCTTAATAAGGACTACAAAACACTTGGTAATTTATCAAATTATATAGCTGGGATTAAAGGCGATTCTGTTATTCACTTAGTAACAAGCAATCGTGTTGTTGCCATTTACAGAACAGTAATAATTATACCTATTTTGACAGTAATACAGCGTTTGTTTTCTGAGTTAAAAAGTGTTGACCAGCATATGCAAGTTGTAGGAAAAGCAGTAGCTGGCTATAAAGTAGAGAAAAAAGGCTTTCTTGTCGAGCACTTCGATGTTGAGTGAGCTAATAAGCTACTATCCAGTGAAGATAAACCAATTTTAGCAAAGGAATTAAAAACAGAGCATCAACTTTTAGCAGAGCAGGATAAGGAATTTGGTCTTATTAAGGTTAATGGTCAAAAATTATCCAAAGTGCAGTTATATGACTTTGGGACTAAAATTAATAAAGAAGACCTCGTATCTTTACTTATCAATGCTGATATGAAGTTGAGCAGCAAAAAATTCCAAGATCATCTAGATGGAAAAGAAGTGACAGCTAGAGAATATCTTGATAGTTTGAAAAATAGTAAGAATGCAGAAGAAGCAACTAAATTTATTCCTTTCATAGGTTCAAAAGGTGAAATTGAAGAAGCAGAGCAAACACGCAAGTTGAAAGGATCTTCACTAGAACAGTTGGTTAAAGGAACAATTAATCGCATACTTGCTGCTGTTTCCTTTGTTAACATTAGCCGGTCAGAGAGTCAGTTGCCAGGGAAAAAGATGCTAAACCTAGAACCTGTTTAAATGATTCAACAGTGGACAAGCAGCTACAAAGATCACTGTGATATTTCTTCTTTGAGTTGAATCAATTTCAGCTTGAGGAAGACCAGTAGATTCAGCTATCAAGTCGACAGATACGCCATCTTTAAGTTGGTTTTTTGCGACTTCAATATTCCTCTTTTGTCTACCTTTTTGATGACCGATTTGTGGATGCCTTCTTCCCTACCTTCTTGTCTACCTTCAGCAGCTTGTCCTTTTTGGACCTTGCGCCACAAAACCCAACCAACCAACTTGTCTACCTTCAGCAGAAGCATCATCAAAGCGTTTAGCCCAAATAGCCTCTTCTTTCTGTACATTCAAAAACTCTTTCTTCGTATGCTGCTAGATCCTTTTCACTCCAACTAAATTTGTCTAATACATCATATGCTAACTTGATTACTGGGGCTTTTTCCGCTATATCTTTGAGGTCTTTATCTGTAGTACTTTCTGCATACCGGAAAAAGAAAATCCACCTTTCTACCGTGCTCTCTAGTTGCTCTACTTTGTAAATTTTAGTAATTTTTATAAATTGAACAAAATTTGTAAATTTCGGCAACTCAATAAAGACGAATTGAAAATCCTTCAGATAATGGCCATTACTTTTTTTTTTATCTCTCGTATATTATGAGTAGAAAGGTATTCAACCTCTGGAGGAAATAGCGTACTATTGGAAATAGCAATAAAGAATACTTTTTTGAAATCAATGTAATTGTCAGATTGTCTTGAGTAGGCTTTAGCTGAGTAAAGTTGTGCACGTTTTTCAAAGCCCTTGTCCTTAGCGAGCTCCATCTCCACAATGTCTATTTCCGTATGAGTCATAAAACGTCAACGTTACATAAAACGTCAACGTTTTATCAGAAGCAATTTCAGGATCCATAATGGGGCTCAGAAACTTAACATCTTGAATTGGAGGGAGTTTCATTATTGTGTACGTCAGGGGTGGCCAATACGTCGATCGCGGTCGGCTGGTAGACCGCGAAGACATTTTAGGTAGTTCACTCGACCTCCCGTTAATGACCTCGGATATTAACAGTTTAATTTATGACTTATGACATAGAATCAATGAATTATTCAAAATAAAAATTTACTATAGTCTACGCTTTAAAACCCAAAACAAACTGCAAAGATTTACGATTTAAAGATTTATGATTAAAGGTTTACGATTTAAAACCTAAAACGGACATGAAGAGCGTGATTTAAACATTAAAAATACTATAGAAAGGTATGCATCTCAATTAAGAAACCATGAATTGAGAAACTTCAAAAACATGGAGGGAGAGTGCATCCATAATCCAAACTGAGTCTTCGAAATTTCGCTTACTACTTACTTGTTTTGTTTGTAGAATTTGAAAGAAAATTCGCTGACTTAATTAGATTGAAGGAAAAACTCAATTTTATGATATTTCCATTTAGTGAAAATGTTATGGAGTATCTGAAAAAATAGGACACTTAATAGATATCACATCAGTCACGGTAGAGGAAGAAATTATTAAATTAAGATGCGATATATTTCTTAAAACCACAGCATATTTAGCGATACTGAGTTTTGGAAATTCATTTCTGAGGAAACGTTTCCAAATATTTACAAATTGATTTTGTATTTGAAATCATACTTTGGATCGAGGTATCTTTGCGAATCTGCTTTTTCACAACCATGAACAAAAAACAAACATTGGTCGCATTTAACAGATGAACATTTAATTTCGTGTTTATGCATTTCAATAAACTCGTATTAGCCACAATATGATAAACTTGTCTCAGATATAAAGTGCCAAATTTCAACTAAACGAAGTGAATAGGATGGTCACTTTTTGATGTATGAATACTTTGATTATTTTCGTCAGTAAATTTTTATTTTGTAAATATTAAGTTCCTTTTTAGAAAAATTACATAATTTACCATATTTTCTTGTTACCGAAAATAAATATGTACGTTAATTTAGCTCTGTCATTGCTAGACCTCCTTCGATTTTTTAAATGTGGAGTAGACCCCGGATCCCAAAAGTTTGGCCACCCCTGGTGTACGTGTCTCACTTTCGCAGCTCCTTACTCCAAAGTTCTGACCTTCACAGCTTAGAGTGAGTCACGACAAGAGGCGTTTTACGATTGTTCTACGACTTAATATATCACATCTCTTTCCGACACTTCACACATAAAAGGGCGAAAAGAAGTTTGGTCCCATCTTTTTTTTTTAACTCCGCTGTATGCTCCTATAAAGATATAAAGGATTTTTCGATCTATGTAACGGAAGCGACGTTAATGAAAAGGTTCGTGCCATGGTTAGAGTCGGATGTTATTGTACGAAAGATGTTGTAGATTTTGACAGTCTTGTAGATTCTGATGGTGTTGCCACTTTAGGTTATTTATCAATGTCAGATTGTTGTGTCTATAAAAATATTGAGATAAAATATCGTGAAGTAGCTCATTTTCCCATCTAAACACCTAGCGGCATTTATTGTAGTTTTTTTTTCCGAGGAAATGTTTATTATCTTATTGAAAACGTTCTACTCTAGCTAAAATAAATCTACTTGATGCTGAAGTCACGTGTTTCTTTGAGTTTGTTAATTTTATATCAGTGCTTTTTGAGATGACGTTTTGAAATTATATTGAAAGGCAATTTTATTCAAATTTGATTTAGAAGTTAATTGAAAATTTAAAACTATTTAATAAAGAATTAAATGAAAAATTAAAAATAAAAATTATTTTCAGTGGTACGAAGCTGCTGGTACTTTTGTTTTTATGCATTTCCGACGTTGGTGTAACCAACCATGTGCTTAGCTTTGCAGATTATGGGATCGAATCCCACCATTGAGAGAGGGAGTGATATCAAAGTAATAAACTCCCTTGCCTTCAGCTTAAGAATTAGATTCGACTCTAATTTCGGGAGGGATGTTCCTAGTGGTTCGGGGAGCATTTTAAATTGTAACTCTCGGCCTAATTAGCTTTATGTGCAAAAAGTGACCATAGAACGTCAACCAAACCAAACTATCCGTCGAGAGAGTTTTCCAGTTTCACCTTGGTGCGCCTACAACCGTAAAAGTGAATGCTTGGGAATTTTCGGGTTTCTACATTTGCCACACGTGAATATGGCTGACGGCTATAAAAAAATTAATTTGAATTCGAAGTATAAATTTTTCAAAGGGTAAAAATCTTATAGCTTTCAGCTGATGAGGATTGTTTTTAACCTCAAGGTCACTTTATGAGGGACTAGAAGTTTTCCGGGTTTCTTCCCTTGCGAAATTTTTTTAATGTTTATTTGTTGACTTTCATGATTATACTTATTTCTAATTTATTATACTTCTTTATACAATCAAAATATTTTTAAAAATACTTAAAAAATTATACTTTTTAGTGTTTAAAAGTTAAGCTTTATTATGGATAAATTAAAATGATGATTTTATAAACAATTGAAAATAAAATAATCCGTCTTCTGATATAGATAAATTTAAATTTGTGGTTTTATATTTTTTTCCCCAACAGAAAAATCTTATTTTTATGTGCTAAATAGTTAGCAGAGTTTAAACATACTTAACTAACTTTCCAACTAACTTCGCTTTCGTAGAATAGAAGTATCTGGGAACAGTATCCGCTGTAATACAATTACTCTGATTTCATTTGTAATACTTGGAAAAGTTCCGTCGGTATTTGTTGCTATGGCAACTAATTGATGGTCGTGAAGAGGCAATTCTTACAGCTTGCATTTCGTTTCCATTGAATTGTTATTTATGATTTTAACGCCTAAATTGAATATTTCTTTTATTACAGTAAGTATCTAAAAACTCCGAATGGGTTATAATACATTTTTCAGAAATGATAGTATTTTTCAATTCTCTAATTTGCTTCTCGAAATCATCCATCATTTTATTAATGATTTTACTATTACAGTATTTCCTTTGTAATATTGTGTTTCAGAAGTATTTTTTTTTATCAGAAAAACATTTTAATAGTTTAGCATTTCAAAACTGATTTCGCTTAATTTGGATTTTCAATAATCAGTAATAAATTGAGGAATCTTTCAAATGAGCAAAACTAATGTATTTCTAAGTTTTTTTCCTTATTATTGTTTTCTCTGCCGAAAGCGTTGTTCAGCGGTGAAAGCACTTTTACAGTAGCTTCTTTTCAACTTGAAGTATATATTAAAATGAAGTGTTTGTTATACAAGTTTTTCATTCTCTTAGAAGCAGTGGAAATTTACATTATTTTTTTGTTTTCAGTAGTGCAAATATTTATTTCAATTTTCACATTTTTAATAATTTTATTTACTTGAGCATAGTTTTTTTTATTTATTTATTTTGAATTCTATTTCAAGAGGTCATATTTTTTCATCTGTTGAAAAGTTCAATTGAACCAAATCATTGTATTTTTATAGGAAAAGAAAAATTCCATTTCTTTGGATTGTTCTACTTTTGGGGGAATTTCTTTCATTTCAATAGTTTAGAAAAATAGCTTTGTCAAGTTTTCAACTTTATCGCATATATTTTTTTTATTTTCGTCTTTTCCAATCTTATTTTTGAATTGGGTTTTTGATGTAGTATGAAAAGAATGTTTTGAAATTTTGTGAATCTTGAAATCCTGGTAAAATTTTAGAGAATTTTTTTATACTGACAATCATTTCTGAAAATATTTATCAGTTCTAGATATTTCGTTTTATTTAACATAGATTTTTTTTTTTTTTGTGTGTAGCGTAAATATGATGCTATTCAGTTTTTCGTAAAATTCAAAATTTGAGACCAAAATTTCTTTTTTGAATTCAGTTCAACTTTTTTTATTTTTTCCTTTTCTTCCTGATATACTGAGTTGATAGCTGAATGGTGAACGCTCTAGTCTTCGTTTCAACAGTTGGTGGATTCGATTCCTACTTCAGGTTTGAAAGTTAGTTTTGGTTCGAAACCGATTTTAAACTATAAATCTCAGTGTTATTAGCCATCGTGTATAAAGACAGTCTTTAATTTTATGTCCAGAATTGAAATAAGCCTTCCTGAACACAATATGCCTTTATTGCTTATAAATGCTTTTAATGCTTGCATTACAGTTTCGTGAGTTCGAGTCCACCTTAGTACTTATGTCCACCTTTAGCAAATCAACCTCTCAAGCTAAATGCGCCGAGTTGGCCACCGAAAGATTAAACTTAGACATTGGCTTTTGGTTCAACATTTCATGAGTTCGATTCCCGCATTGGGTTTGAATATTTCTAAAGGTTTGGATCGACTTTAAAATTAGCTCCCTCTCTAATTAGCCTTCTAATGCAAAAAGTTCTAATTGAACGGCAATCGAACCAATAAACCACGGTTGTTGATTAATTTCAAAGCATATTTATTACTATACGAGATGAATATATTTAATGTAATAGTATTTATTTTTACACGTATTATTATATTGCTGGTAGTTGATATTGTAGTTGGTAATGTTATTTGACAGCTGTACTATTGTTGCATAGGTGTTGGAATGAATTCTCACTATCCACAAAATTACGATTGTAGGATGCATAGAATATAACGTGTATAATATATATGTATATATTTATATACAAATATAATATTTATTTATATATCATATTTGTATACAAATATGTGTCTATGCATAATACAGCATAATGTTGATGAAAATCGATATCGAAAAAGATAATTTTGAATTATTTGATGATAATTTAATTGCCTTTATTATTCCACAGCCACAAGAGTTTTATAACCATAAAGTGGTTGTTTCTTTCGTTACAGTTTAGATCATATGTACGTCACACTTCATCTTATTTATAATTGGTCTGTGAGTGAAACAAATAATCGTTTTCACCAATCATGTTGACTATACAATTTTGTCCACCCATCAAAAACAAGTCAATTTGTAGGTGGGATTAGCTCTTCAGTGAGCAGTTGGAAAGAAAATGTCGACCAATATCTTGGTGGGATTGGTTATTTTAAATATTATTGGAGATTTATCTATCTTGATGCCGCTATTAAAAAATAAGTACTTATTCATCATTAAATAAAGATAAATTTATTTCATGTAGCATGTAAAGCACATTAAATATTAATATTTGATTGTTTATGCAAGCAATCAATAAATCATAACATCAACTTTATCGTTAATTTAAATCATCATGGTCTATTAAAATGTTTTATTTTTTTATTTCTGTTTTATTTTCTTCACATATTTTCGTTTATTTAATTTACCTTCCTTTAAATGTCATTTATTTTCCCGACCCAGGGATTAAATATTTCAGTTTGCGCGCAGTCGTACTCTGAGTTAATTAATAACGATTTACTTATCAAACTACCTTTGCTGATGTTTCAATTTACGCCCAAGGAACGAGAAAGTACATTTGTTCCGATTTACATCTTTAGTCCATCAGCGACGGCTCTAACGGAAAAATGAATGGCTTTTCGGACGCGTGCCGGCTCTTTTTTTTTTCTTGACACAGGCCCTTGATCCATTCCGAAAGAATTTTTAATCTCCGTTGCTTCGCCAATTTCGTGTCCGTTGGCGATGATGGATAATTTATTTATTCTTCGCCAACGATGGCGAGGTTATTATGCCGTCGCTCTCTAATGGAAAACTCTCTGAAATGAATTGTACCGTATTAAGCACGTAACGCTTTGTGAGCTTTAACTGTTTATTACAGAACTTGTTACATAGTTTGGATAGATACTTGTATTTGGAACTTGAAGAAATCATTCCACATTTATATTACCTCGTTAGAAACTTGGATTTAAATTTTCAAAAATAGAAGAAATCGTAAAATATTTTAATCATTTGAACAAAAAGTTAAATTTTTAGTTTACTGTTAGAAATATGGTTATATATATATATATATATATATATATATATATATATATATATATATATATATAAGGTTGGGGAAAAAGAAATCCATTATTTTTACATGAACTTTATGTAACTTCTTTTGGATTCACTTTATAAAAAGGTGTAAAACAGCTTTCATGTAGATTTTTAGGTCTTGTGCGTTACGACTGCTGACATGCGGTTAACTTCGATCATTTTTGATATTTTATAGACATTTTCGACGATGCTATATCCACATGCGAGGTGCATCTCTAACATCAAAAATTGTACGTAACTGGTTGTTAGTCTTATATAGGACGATAAACACCTTTCACAATTTTAGCCTCCCGGCTATTTTATACGCCGTTACAAGAGCAAAACGAAAATGTATCGAATTTTTTGTTTGTTGTCTTCCATTTTTAAAACCTTGTACTCGTAACTGAATTAATTAAACAAAAAACCGCAAGAAGATATTTTAGTGTCAAATGTCACCTTTCCAACGAGCATAAATCTGAAATTGTTTGATAGATACCTCACGAGACATCGATCACTACAGACGTCTACCGAAAAAATAATGGATTACTTTTCCCCAACCTAATATATTCTTTCTAAAATTGTGAATGTAATTAAAAATTTAATTGTTAAATTTAACGAAACACAAATTATTTCGGATTTACATAAATCGAGAAAATGTATAAATTAAAAACTGGAAAAAATGAAAATTATCAAAAATAATGAAAAATTAAATTTGATTATAAATAATATTTTAACAATAAGTTCTGCCAATTTTTTTTTTTCAATTACAAAAAATTTAGGAAAACATACTGTGTTTAAAGATATAATAAGAATAGTTTTTTTAATAAGAATTTCAGCAGTAATTGTGTTTTTACTATTCCTTTTAACATTCAGAAATACTTAAATTCTTTACAGTATTATTTAAACAATACAATTTTGTAATTTGTTGTATGCTGCTGAATTTTAATCTCTGCTTAGTTAGATAAGTGAAATTTATGAAAAAGCTTATACAAAATTACTCTAATAAGTGAGACATTTTTTAAAGGAAGCATGTTCTATTGGCGATAATTTCATATTCCAAAATGGTGGGTCAATGCACTAAGGTGCGTGACTTTGCGAATTTAAAATTGCAATTATGTTTTCAGTTTTTTTTCAGTATAAATAAATAATTTTTACTTTATGCATTATATAAAAACTCATATTTAATTCGATAAAACATTTCGGCTTTTTCATTTAATGTTTGACAAAGAAAAAAAATTAATGCCGAAATTTATTCACAAAATAATTTATATTTTCACTTTTTATATACTTTCTCTTATTTTTCTGCGTTTTACGTTGAAAAATTTTTTTTTCTTTTTTTTTTTAATATCATTTTCAGCTATTCGTATTGTATTTCCGGATTAATTCTTAGTTGATGCATATATAATAACAACGTTTCAGGCGAAAATATTTACACAACACATTCTTGATATGCTCTGCTGAATTGACAGCCAAATATTTTAGCATTTAGCCTTCGGTTGAAAAGTTCGTGGGCTCGAATCTTATTGTGGGCACAAGGATGCTTTAATGAGGTTTGGAATCCCTTTAAACTGCAGTTCTACAACCTGGTATTGTTCCTCCACAAAAAATAGTCCTCTTGAGTCTTATCGGCCTGATAAATAAGTCAAATCAAGCTCGTCATTATAATCCGCTTTGTGGGCAGAATACGGCATAAAACATTATCGTTAATAATTACTGAATATTAGCTTTCCAGTCGAACTTCTGGCAGATTGTAGATGCAGCTGAATGGAGGGTGTTTTGTCCTTCGATTTAACAGTTCGTGGGTTCGATTCCCACTTAAGTGTGTTCCGAGCTGGTATCCTGGTGGTAAACGCTCGTCCTTCAGTTCAACAGTTCTTGAGTTCGAACTTCACCTTGGGTTTGGATGCCTGCAGTAGTTCGGAATTCAATATAAACCGTAATTTCCGGTCTAATTAGCCATTGTGTGCAAAAAATAACCTTTGAGCGACAAAGAAATCGAAGCGATCAATATATCATGGGTTCGAATCTCCCATCGGGCTTGAATGATTATAATGGTTTGGAGCCAACTTTAAATTGTAGGTCTCAATTCAAAATGCACACATGTGCAAATAAATGATTGTTGAATGCCGAGGAAATTCTAAAGTACATACATGTTTACACATTTACTCACATGCACATTTCACACGCTTGCGAATAATTAGCACATTTGACTTTATGAGAAAAATCTTTGAGTAATTCATAAGAAAATATTTAATAACCTATATTTATTCTAATTTTTATACGTTTTTTAATAATCCCAATTAATTTAAAGTATTCTCTTAAATATTTATAAAAAATATTAATATCTATTTTTCTTTGATTTATTCATATCAACTGTAACTAAAACTTAAAATTCTGTTTTTCAGACAGTTTATATTAATTTGCATTCAAGTTCATTTTTGTGTAAATTATCAAAAAATCAGTAAGAAATATTTTAAACATAATCTTCTGGGCTATATAATTTTGTGCGCGTGTGAGATTAAGAGTGTTATGGATGTAAATTGTAATTGTCATGGAAACTTATTTTTTATAGCACAAGACAAATGAAATTCGCCAAATTACCTGTCAATGAGAGTCAATTCCATCTGAAATATTGAGGCTTTTATTAGGTCAATCGGAAATCGATTTATTCGCCAAACAAGTCCGAGATTGGTTTTGGCGTAAATTATTTAATTTACATTCTGACCTTGAATTTATTTTTTTTTTTAATATAATTTTTTTTCTTTCTTCTTTTTTTTTTTTTTTTTTTTTTTTTTTTTTTTTTTTTTTTTTTTTTAGTTTTATAAAAGAAGGCCTTGAAATGGCACTCCCTTTCTCGATAATCCATTTTCTTGATATATTTTACTATCTAATAAAAACACCATCATATATATATATTAGATTAAATGTTTATTTACTTCGTTTAGTCTAAGTAAGTCTGTTATGATGGGATGACATAATTGAAAATGGTGTAATCTTTATTTCTGTTAATGTATTTTTTTCAGACATTTTTTTTAAACTTATTTTTCTTGGAATTATAATTTCCTGTATTAAATTGAGGCATTAAATACACTTCCTTAACTTTTTTTTTTATCAAGTTGGTAGCTGAATGGTTAATACTCTGGTCTACAGTTCAATTGTTCGTTGATTCGATTCTCTCTTTGAATGTCGCTATTTGTAGCTCTTCGAAATCCGCTGTAACTGTTGATCTTGATTCATTTAGTCCTCGTGCAGGAAAAGCAACTGTAGAAAGACAAACGAAACCTATAGTTTATAATGTTTCTCTTTTAGTATTGTTTTAAATAGAAATAATTTCTAAGATCTTTGTTCATAAATGCAGCTTGTCCTTTTTGGACCTTGCGCTACAAAACCTAACCAACTTTGTTCATAAATTGCAGAAAATACTCGTAATAAATTAAGTATCAATATATTACATAAAATGGATGTCTATTGGTTTTTTTCCAATTAAACCAGCTTCATATGATTATAAAGATGATAAATCTGTAGAATTATATTTCAAAAAATAAGTAAGTCTTTTTATTATATGATTAAAAGTAATATAATAAAAAGACTTATTTTTTGAAGTCTAATTCTACGGGTACACACACACATACTTTTAGGCATTGGTGTATTGTGTATAAAATAATTGACTGTGTAAACATTAAGGTTAAACAGGATACACATGGCAATTTTGTTTTTATTTTATTTTGTAGTAATTTTTATCTCCATGCTAATTACTTTTCGTAATAAATATTTTTTAATAAGTATTTAAAAATTCATTTTTACATTTTTTATTAGTTAGCACTCTGGCTTTCGGTTCAACAGTTCGTGGTTCGAATCCCACATTGGAATTAATCTCTACAGTGGTACATAATCTACTTTAAACTGCAGATGCCAGTCTAATCGTGTGGAAAAAGTGAAAGTTGAGCGGCAAACCAATTTATGTTTTATTAATTCACTTCAGTTTTATACTATTTAAATTTTTTAGGGAAGAATGAATTCTTTTGAATTAAACTTTGTTTAAATTGTACTTGTCGACCAAAGAAATGCTTTTTCAAGTTTTATGGGATTAGTGTTTTCTTTTAATATGCTATGCGAAATTTTCCGCTAATAGATTTTTATTAATTTCTTATTTCGATCGGAAGGAAAATCAAGATAAAATCTTTTGAGCAATGCTCTCCCATGAGAAAAATATGATCATTTAAGCTCCTAAATGAAAGGATTATATATCATAATCCCTCAATTTATGTTCTTAAACAGTATAGAAACAGTTAATTGTGAAATTATTTTATTTTACTTTTAAAGGAAAAGAATTAAAAAAAAAAAACTTTTTACTAAAGTTGAAAAATTAATCTTTGAAATTGTATTTTTATTTTTGATTAATCATTTGAGTAATAATAAAATGAATATAATTTTATGAAAACGTTGAAGATCAAATCAAACAACCAAAAGATTTTTAATATATTGGTAAATATTTTATGCGAAAATTTTTAGCTGAAGACTTTGGCTTGAACCTTTGTTATGGTTTTGTAGCAACGGTTTCATTACTACTGTACTATCTAGCTTGCTTATATTAAGAATAATCTTACAATATATGAAATTTAAGCTAATCGCTATGAATTAACAATTAATTTGTAAGATGTGTTATATTCAATTTTATTTATTTTACTTGCTAAAATAATATTTAATTTTAAAATTGCGATTAATCTTTATCTTTAATAGCTATTGAATTGTTTACTCTATCGTGAATTTCGTAGTCTTTTCAATTAAATATTAATGCATAAATTATACATGTTTGTAAAGAATAATTTGTATTATCAAAACAATCAATATTGTTTTATCCGAAGCCTGTCATAAGTCATGTTTTGTTTTTATTAACAAATTAATTGAAAGTTCAAAATGTTTGCATTCGGGAAAACAGAATATTGATTTTTCTTCTACCTGAAATCTTTAAGTACAGAAAAATTTTACGCCGATCCCGAAACCAAATAGCAAACTTGTATTTATTTATTTCTAATTTTTAAATATTTTACATACACTGTGACTAGGAAGTGGTATATTTTAAAATTTCAATTTTCAGATGAAATTCTTAATCCATTTGCTATTGGGGAAAATTTTTTTTTAAACTCATTTATGAAATTCAATGTTTCTGGGGGCGCTTTAAAAGATAATGGCCTGCATTCAAAATCACTAGAAAGGAAAACTCCTAAGTACCCACTCCAACTTAAGTCTACGTTTATTAAAGCACAACCGTATCTTTTTTAAATGTATATATTATCAGAAATTATCAATGGTCTGTAAATTATCAGAAATTGAAATATTATCGGAAATGTAAAATTGTATTGTATTTAGGTTTGAAATGTTATGTCCTTTCTGAATTTTGACTTTTTTTTTTTTTAAATTGATCTTTATAGAACATCATTGAAGTCTATTATAAAAGCCTTCACAAATCCATAAGATTCAGTAATAAGTATTTGCTCTTGATATTTTTTTAAATGATAATTTTATTTTAAATATTTTTTTCTTATTGACATGTGCGAAAGCCACCCACACCCTGTCTTGTAGTCAGCGTGTCTGACTGCGGACGGGGAGGTCCTGGGTTCGAATCCTCGTTTCACACACAAACATCTATTTCTAAGTGAATAAATCCATGGTGTGAAACGTGTGATGAACCATATACTGTTTTTCATATTTTAATTTCATGTCCATATTTTAACATTTACCGTTTTAAATTTTTTCAAACAGATATTTTAACAATGTATGATTTGGTGGGGGAGCCACCCCACAGAAATCTTTTTGCCTTTTTAAAAGCTATTGGATTTATTCCATTTATTTAAATATTTATACTATCAATTTTATGAATTTTAGTTTTACTTTCATTTTTAATTATACACATTTACATTTTAATGTAATTATATACACTTATTTTTCTTTTTTAATTTTTTAACGTTGAGAATATGTTTTGCTTAGAAAGATTTTCCTTAAAATTTAATTTTTGGCGCAGCTTGTCCTTTTTGGACCTTGCGCCACAAAACCCAACCAACCAACCACCTGGGTTCGAATCCCATACTTTCTCTGCTGTCTTTGGCCTTTCCTTGTGTAAATCGATTGTGAGTGGGTGCATACCCTCCCTATTAACGGATACCTGTGGTATGTGTGTACTGTGGAAGTTGGACTCCACACCAAATGACGGTTCAATTGGAAAAGTGGAGCAGCGCACCCTATTCTGCCAGCTTAGCTGGCACAAGACAGCAAAGACACGGGCGAAAGCTACCAGTGAAATGCGCATGCCCGTGTCTCACATGGGTGCTCTTGTATCTCGCGTGACTTTATTTCTGATGGCTTTTTGACATCCGTTCCAGTAAAAATAGATATACTTGATTATAAATAAACTTATTTAATATAGATAACGCATGGATAATTTTTCTAACAGTTATTCCGGAAAAAAAATCTTGTTTTAAAGGGTTAATCAATTTCTGTTTGTTATAAGTCAATCTGGAAATCTATGGAGACGAACAGGCTGCAGAGTGCTTAGCTCTGGTATTCGGTTCAACAGTTTGCGGGTTCGATTCCCGTCTCAAGTTTAGATGTTTGTAATGACTCGGAATCTACTTTAAACTGATGGACCTTTTCTCAACAAGTCTACCTGTTAAGAAAAATATCATTGAGCGACAAACCAAAACAGGAATATATGGAAGGTTTGGTATTAACAGAGTCGTTTGTTAAATTGATATAAATACGATTTGTTTTTCTAACATTCGAACTCTGAATAACAAACTTTCACATAAGGTTCCTTAAAATTTTCGAAGGTTGGAATTTCAGGAAGCATAAATTATTGACGCTTAGAAATAAATACCGTCTGTCCTTTTAGAAAACAAAATTCTTCCTGCCGGTGCTTTTATGATTTCTGAGAATTTGCCGTGGAATGTGTGTAGCCCACCAACCCCGCGAACAGTATGTCAACTGTTGATATTCTAGAGGAAGTGTCTTTGTTCTTCGCTCGTTCAACCGTCCTGTACCTGGTGGGCGCTGCTGCAGAAGTGTGCCACGATCTGTGGGTGAGCGCACATACAACGCCCTGTTTTAGTATGCTGGTCTCGCTCTCAAGGACTTCCTCGGGTTTATTCAACTCCGAGTCCGAATTCATTCATTGATCTTCAAGCATGGCACGGTCGGTGATCTGTTTTTCTGGTCTGGCGCGCGCCAATTTTTTCCCTCGGCGATATGCTGATAGGTGAGCATTTCGGTTTTTTGTCAGTGTTTCCTTAAGTTGTTTATTAACTGAATTTTAACGAAGATATATATTTTTTCTTTAAAATCTAAGAATATAATCGTACCTTGACTTCCACTGGCAAAAGTGTATCATGCTCTCGAAAAAAGTTGTTATGGAGGAATAACGATATTTATTCTATTATTTAACCCTTCTTTGCATGATTTTTTCTTTATTGGTGAAATAATCAAGTTGATATAATTCATGTTCAAAATTAAAGGAGAAATGGTTAAAAAAATCTTAGTATATATTTATAGTATAAATTTAGCA